>JANZLX010174015.1:0-13033 GCA_025531955.1 Erythroxylum orinocense
GTTGTAATAGCAGATTGACCACTTTTACTATCAATAATATATCAGTCTCTAGCACCTTTAGCTAGAGCTTCTATCATTGGTCCGACCTGCCGGATTACCCAATCCCGGGAGAGAGGATCAGCTTAGTGAAGAGTTGAGGAGTGGTCGAATCTTACCTGAATGCCACCTAAGATGTCCGATAGGGTGGACGTGTTGGAATCTCGTATGGCGCATTTGGAGGCTGGGGTGGAGGAAATCCAGGCGTCTATGAGGATGGCAATGGGGGAACTGCAGAGGAACTTGTTGTTAGAGATGAGTAAGATGATGGGTAAGCGACCGGAGGAAGGACAGGGAAGTGGCGATGCTTCCGGAAAGGGGCCTAACGCGACAGGAGAGGGAGCTGAACGTCCGGGACAGTCCAACCCGAGGGACTATTCTGAGGACACCATGGACGAGTATAGAATGTCAGTGCGTAAGGTGGAATTACCTATGTTTGATGGGTCTGATCCAGTTGGGTGGATTACGAGGGCTGAAGTGTATTTTGAGGTGCATAACACGTCGGAACTGATTAAAATGAAGCTGGCTTTGTTGAGTATGGAAGGTTCCACCATACACTGGTTTAACCTTCTTCGTGAAACAGAGGTGGAGCTAGGTTGGGAGAAATTCAAGCGTGCCCTAATCGATCGTTACGGAGGGAAAAGGTTTGCAAACCCGTTCGAGGAGCTGTCTGACCTGAGACAAACGGACTCGGTGGAGGAGTATATTGAGATGTTTGAGTTTATTTCATCGCAGGTGGGGAGATTACCAGAGGAGCAACTAATGGGATACTTTATGAGTGGGTTACGGGCTGACATTCGAAGGAGGGTGAGAACTTTCGGTCCCGTGAACCGATACCAGCTAATGAAGATCGCGCGAGCAGTAGAGGAGGAGGTTAATGGAGAGCTGGCAGGAGGGGACTCTCGAGCTCGTACCGGGTACCAGTATCGAAGTAACAATTTGAAGGGCAACTTTCGGGTCAACCCGACCCATCACCGTGAGCTGGATGGTCCAAACCCGATGGGTCGTGGGCGATTTTGGGGCAATACTGGCGCTGGGAGACCCAGGGATTATTCGGGAGCTTCATCCGAAACACTTGGTCCACCCAGAAAGACCACTCTCCCGCCGGCGACACTCGCCCGGCGATATGAAGGTGAGCGTCAGGGACAGCCGGAGAAAAACCGGGGACTGCGTCACTTATCCTACCAGGAGCTTATGGACCGACGGGTTAAAGGTTTGTGTTTCAGGTGTGGAGAGAAGTTTCATCCTCTTCACCAGTGTGCGGAGAAACAGCTCAGGTTATTAATATTGAATGATGATGAAACCGTGGATGAGAATGGGGAAATAGTTGTGTTGGAAGCCGAAGAGGAAGAGGAGACTGAAATAGCGTTGGAGTGTCGGACAATGGGAGTGTTTGGATTGAATGGAGTTTGTGTGCAGGAGAGTAAAACTATGCGTGTAGCGGGAAGATTACAAGGAGTTCCAATTGTCATTTTAGTAGACAGCGGAGCCAGTCACAACTTCATCTCACCGGAGTTGGTGACTGGACTGGGACTGACCATAGGAAACAACAAGGCCGTGGGAATCAGGCTGGGAGATGGTCACCGTGTTACTACTCAAGGGCAATGCTTGGGAATTCCGATTCAGGTGGGTGATTGGGAGTGGAAGATAGATGCCTATGCCTTAGATCTGGGGGGAATGGATGTAATCCTAGGAGTTGCTTGGTTGCAAACCTTAGGGAAGGTAATGGTGGACTGGAAAGACATGACAATGCAATTCCGACATGGGGGCCAACATGTTCGCTTACAGGGAAATGTGGGGCTTAAGCCTTCATCAAGGGGCACTAGTAGGACTGCTGAAGATTCTGCTAGTTTGCATGGCCTCCTTGCTAACATGAAGGGTGAGATGTTGCTGGGGAATGGGGCATCCGTAAAGGAAGAGCAGCAATTTCAACTTCCCCACCGTGAGAATAGTGAGCTGCATCAGGTACTGGATATGTTTGCAGGGGTTTTTGTAGAAATACAAGGGCTGCCTCCGGAGAGGAACCACTCACATTCGATTGTGTTGCAACCAGGGCAAGGGCCAATTAGTGTGCGGCCCTATAAGTACCCTCATCATCACAAGGATGAGATTGAGCGACAAGTGCATCAGATGTTGCAAATGGGTATTATCCGTCCTAGCTCAAGCGCCTACTCTAGCCCGGTGATCTTGGTTAAGAAAAAAGATGCTTCTTGGCGGATGTGCGTAGACTATAGGGCCCTCAATCGGGTTACTATTCCTGACAAGTACCCGATTCCAGTAGTGGATGAATTGTTGGATGAGTTGAATGGAGCGGGATACTTTTCTAAGTTGGACCTTAAGTCGGGATACCATCAAATTCGGGTTAAGGAGGAGGATATTCATAAGACCGCTTTCCGCACACACGATGGGCATTACGAGTTTCTCGTAATGCCATTCGGGTTGATCAACGCGCCTGCTACCTTTCAGTCAGTCATGAATGATATCTTCAGGCCTTTCCTCAGGAGATTTGTATTGGTCTTTTTTGATGACATTCTCATATATAGTACTGATTGGGATACTCACTTGTTGCATTTGGAAACGGTTTTGGGGGTCTTACAAGCTAACCACTTTGTGGTTAATAAACAGAAGTGTAACTTTGGGAGAAGAACAGTGGCTTACCTTGGTCATGTAATTTCTGCGCAAGGAGTAGCAGTGGATCCTGTTAAGGTATCTTGTGTGGTAAATTGGCCTGTGCCTCATAATGTGAAGGGGGTGAGAGGATTTCTCGGATTAACGGGATACTACCGCAAGTTCATTATGAACTATGGAAAAATAGCCAAACCCCTTACTGAATTGACAAAGAAAGACGGGTTTATGTGGAATGCAGCAGCATGGGAGTCTTTTGACACTTTAAAGAGGGCCCTTACTTCATCTCCAGTATTAGCTCTTCCGGATTTTTCCCGACCATTTGAGGTGGAATGTGATGCTTCGGGTAAGGGGGTTGGTGCTGTGTTGATGCAAAACAGACGACCAATTGCTTACTTCAGCAAGGCTTTATCAAAGGGTAATCTGTCCAAGTCTGCTTATGAGAAGGAATTGATGGCTTTGGTTTTGGCTGTACAACATTGGCGTCATTACTTGTTGGGCCGATCCTTTGTTGTGTACTCGGATCAAAAAAGTCTCCGCTATTTGCTCCAACAACGAGTTTCCACCACTGATCAACAGTGCTGGATAGCCAAGCTGCTCGGATATTGTTTTGAGGTCATTTACAAGCCAGGCCTTGACAATAAGGCTGCTGATGCCTTGTCCAGAGTTCATGGAGAGGCTGAGTTGGGTAGTATTATCTCTTATCCATTGTGGGCAGATGGCAAGATTCTTCAACAGGAGGTGGAAAAGGATCCTGTGCTAAATGCCACTATAAAGGCTTTGCAGCAAAATCCAGCTGCAAAGAGAGGATTCACGTGGCATCAGGGAGTTCTTTTACACAAGGGGAGGTTGGTGATCTCAGCCCAATCTGCTGCCATTCCTACTTTGTTGCAAGAGTTTCATTCAACACCTACTGGGGGTCATTCAGGTTTCCTTCGAACGTATAAACGAATTGCTCGGAATTTCTATTGGGTTGGCATGAAGAAATCCATCCAAGCTTATGTTCAGTCTTGTGATACTTGTCAAAGACAAAAATATGCAGCAACTTCTCCAGGAGGTCTATTGCAACCATTACCGATTCCACATCAGATTTGGGAGGATATCTCTATGGATTTCATCACGGGGCTTCCTAAGTCTAAGGGCCATGAGGCTATTTTGGTAGTGGTGGATAGGTTGTCTAAGTATGGTCATTTCATTCTTTTGAAGCACCCTTATACGGCCAGAAGTGTGGCTGAAGTGTTTATTAAAGAAGTTGTTCGTTTACATGGAGTCCCCACCTCAATTATAAGTGATAGAGATCCCTTGTTTGTGAGTTACTTTTGGAAGGAGCTGTTTCGACTTCAGGGTACTAAGCTCAAAATGAGTTCATCCTATCACCCGGAGACGGATGGACAAACCGAAGTTCTCAATCGATGCTTAGAAACTTATTTGAGGTGCTTTGCTTCAGAACAGCCCAAACATTGGTCCCACTGGATTTCTTGGGCTGAATTATGGTACAATACTACCTTTCAGGTGTCCACGGGTTCCACTCCATTCGAACTGGTTTATGGTAGAAAACCACCTTCCATCGTCCGATATATACAAGGGGAAACCAAGGTAGAAGCTGTAGCAAGGGAATTGATTGATAGAGATGAGGCCTTGCTTCAGCTGAAACATAATCTTCAGCATGCACAAGACCAGATGAAGAAATTTGCGGATCGGAAAAGGACTCCCTTATCCTTTGCGGTGGGCGAATGGGTATTTCTCAAGCTCCGCCCCCACCGACAACTTTCGATAGCCCGGCGAATTAATCAGAAATTAGCAGCCAGGTACTTTGGGCCGTTTCAAATTCTGGAAAAATTGGGGGCTGTTGCTTACAAGCTTCATCTTCCCTCCCACTCACGGATCCATCCGGTTTTTCATGTGTCTCAATTAAAGAGGGCAATAGGTAACTACACGGCTGAAGCTAACTTGCCAGAAGGGATGGAGGTCGACTTGGAGGATTGGGTGGAACCTGATTCGGTTCTGGCCAGCAGGGTTATTACCAGGGGGGGACAGTCCATCCAACAATGGTTGGTTCAGTGGAAGGATAGCCCAATCGAGAGTGCAACGTGGGAGGATGACTCTGTTCTTCGGGCCCAATTCCCTCACTTCAGCCTTGAGGACAAGGCTGCTCTTCTAGGGGGAGGCAGTGTTAGGACCGATGGCAATATTACTAATACTAAGCCTAGAATATGGAGAGTGTATTCACGTAGGAACAACACAGGGGCTGTAGGGGAATTATCAGGGAATGATGTCAGGGTTAGTTAGAATAATGAGAGGAGGGGGCTGATGTGGCACGGGTAGTAACAGAAGGTACGAGGACCAGCTGGGGGACAAAAAGGGTAGGCAGAGGAGAGAGAGCGGACACGGAAAAAGTCAGGAGTATAGTGTGACAGAGCAAGAAGCCATTTCTTCTCTGAGGAGCAGCTATTGCTCTGGGGGTAGTGAGTGATCATCGGTTGTAATAGCAGATTGACCACTTTTACTATCAATAATATATCAGTCTCTAGCACCTTTAGCTAGAGCTTCTATCAGAATTAATGTACGATAAGGATAAAGGCTTATTCATGTGATAGGAAAAAATTTAAATGGTTCAATGTTGAGCTTCATATAAATAAGGGTTGTTTTGTAAATGGATATTAAGGTTAAGGATTAACTTATAAATTGTAAAGACTAGGTATGTAATAGGCAATCTGTGACATGTTTTAATTTATCAGTATTCCTATATTAATTATTACCCGAACTATTATTGCCATATGTTTGCATATTGTGAAAGCTGATGCTATTTTTATACCAACTCCTGGCGCTAATGCTGCTTTCTTGTCTGATTATCACTGAGATAGGCTCCTTTTATTTTTTTCATTTTTTTGTGTACTATGATGACAGAGTTATGTCCTGGTCAGAGATGTTTGTATGTTCACTGTGTGCCAATAACTCGGCTTGTTGCTGGGCATCTTGGTTTGGGATCATTAATATCTTTTGATTGCTCATTGTGTGAGGTAGAGAGAACATCGAAAAATGATGGAAGAATTTACCATTGAGGGTGGGATTATTTCTCCTTAGGCCTGAATCATTGCAGAACTTGAGTTTATTCCTGTGAGATAATCACGTTATAATTTGTCTTATCAAACTTGGTAAAGATATTGCAAGGTGTGACTAAACGAGTCATTGCAGAACTTGAGTTTGTCACTGAGATAATCACGTAATAAGTTGTCTTATCAAACTTGGTAAAGATATTACAAGGTGTGACTAAATGAATCAGCGCAGAACTTGAGTTTGTCACTGTGAGATAATCACATGACAAGTTGTCTTATCAAACTTGGTAAAGATATTGCAAGGTGTGATCAAAGTCTCCATTTTCTTGTTCAAAAAGGCAGTGGAAACTATTTGTTGTAAATGTCCATGCAAAGTTTTATTATTCACATTTTATTTTCTCTCTTTTTGTTATTTATGTTTGTTGACATGGTTTGTTGCCCTCTTGCTACCTAATTTTCAAGTAATTAATCTTCTTATCATGGATTGAAGATGTATGTTTAATTTTTATCCTTAAAATTCCCATAACTCTCGACAATTCTATGCTTTGTTTAGTGTTCTATTGTGCTGTCTTCTTTTCTTGATTCTTTTAGTGCATGAACATAGAACTCAAAAGGGACTCTTACAAATTCTTCAATGCAGAGCAACCCTGGATGGGGATTTGACAAGAAGTGCCAGTTCATGGACAAACTAGTGAAGGAGGTTAATCAACTCTATAAATAAAGAAGAGGCTTATATTTGTAGATGGTATTTTGTTTCAGAATTTTCCATGCCTGAACCTTGACATGAGGTAATCAAATCGTATTGAGGGTTCATCATATTTGTGAAATCATAGTTGTAAACTTTTTAGTTGCACTTTAGATTTTGGCTTTGATACAGTTTTTGATGGTGCAGTCACCCTTGTAATAATGTATCTACTAACATTCATTTTATTGCAATTCTAACATCATTCAAGCTTCTATTGGACTGCAAATTATCATATCCGAAATTGATCATGTTTTTTGGCAAATAGTGTCTAAAGAAATCCTTTGTTTTTTTGAAGAATAGTCTCTAAAGAAATTTACATGTGGTAAATAGATAGAAATGGTGGGCCAATTGTCCATAACTTTTCTTTCCGTTGCACCGATCAAGTCAAATCAACTGGGTTACTCATTTTGCAGTTAAGCTGTCAGACGTACAAGTAAATCTACTATGGTTTGAGCCAGTGCAAGTTGTTTAACTGATGAACCGAATTCATAGTGTATTTTAAGGAAATATATTTGACAATTCACGTTATTTCCCGATAAGAGTGATTATATTTGAATGTACACGTTTAAGGAGAACTATACATAAAACGTGAGCTGCTATGTGAGAATCTCGAGTGTTAGATTGTATATTTGTTGTAAAATAACTTTTGTATCATCGAACATGATTTTATTATGCTTTTTTATTTGAAAAAAATAAGTGATTTGTTATATGAAATTGAATTATATGCATTTAAAATTATGTTATATCTTTTTATTTATGTAATATAATTTTATGTCAAAATGCTTTGTGGTTATATTTTATTTATATTTGTTTGTTTTAGTTATCATAGTTAGGAAAATGGTGTTATTTATTTGACATAATTTTTTCTATTGTAGTTATTTAGTTATTTGTTTATTTTACTTAAAATGATGTAATATTAAAATTCTTAAGTCTCAATATGATGTTATTTTAGAGTTATAAATGAATGAAAAAATTAGCATTAACAGAAGTAATGAAATTTCTTAGGAAGAGAAGTTTTAATACCAAATCCAAAACTTTCATATCCATATCAGAATTCTAAGAAATCCCATATTTATTCATTTTAGGCAACAGTATCTTATGTGTATTGAAATTAGTTTGAGATGGAACCACAATTTAAAAGAGTTGATTCTACCTTCACTGCATGTCTTTCCATTTATTTGTTTTGAGGAAATCCCAATCAAAAGAAGCAAAAACTTAAAAGTACTTTCGGACACAAACCACTTTACATAGGATGAGAACTTTAATGTTATTGTTTAAATTAAAGCTTTAATTATGAAATTGAGTGAAACATTTAACATATAAAATTTAATTTGGGTTTTACATGTAAAATTATCAAGTACTTTTAAAAGGTTGAATGGAACAAAAATTATAAACTTTTACGATAATGATTATGTAAATGTCACGACTCTTATGTTCATATATTAAATTTGTTACATGATAATAATATATTTGGTTCTCCGTATTTTTTAATTGATGGCTTATATTTAAATTGAGGACATGTCATTAATGTGATATATATTCGAAACGCGTAATAATGCTAAAAGACACCGTTAAGGCAAAGGCATCTATTGTTCTTATAATATAGTTTAGTGTGTGTGTGGGTCTCATAAAGACTATAATTACTTCTTCTTTTTTTTTGACAAAGACTATAATTACTATTACCAACCATCTTTCAATAGTAAAATGGATGACAGATTTTTTTTTAAAATTTATTAAGACTAAATAACAAGAAAAGAATAATAAACTAAAGCAATAAGTGAGAATAAGATAACTAGTTGACAATAAAGATCTAGATATAGAATTCCCCTATAACCTTTCCTAAAATAAAAATATCTAAAAAAGCATTAATTTGTTTTATAAATCTTTATGATAAATTTGTTTATAACTTAGAAGATTTATATGGTCGCAGTTTTAAGATTTTAAGCAACTCTCATTATTTATTTCATGATTTATATGATATAATAATTTCTCAATTCTGAATCCTAACGTATCAAATTCGAAGTTGAATCTTCTATGTTTGTTATTTCAATTCAACATAATAAGGACTCATGAATAATTCTACAAAAAAAACTTGGATCTTTCATTAAATCAAAGAAACAATTCAAAATAATAAGCTTAGGGTTCATCCCACCTGGATATATGCCAATTTAGTTTATAAAAAGACAAAGAAAACCATCAATAAAAAATAAAGAAAACAAGATAAAATATAACATTCTCATAGATCTTAAATCTTATTGCTTCTTAATTGAATCTTGATGCAATTTTGACCTTGTGTCCAAGATTGCTTCATTCTTGTCCTAAAGTGCTTCTTTTAATGTACTATCTCTACATTAACATCCTCTTGTCAACCAATCATCATCCCTTTTATTCTTTATGTCTCTCTCCCTTTTATCATAAGAAAACCCTAAAATTTTGACTAACATAGATCTAATATAGATCTAACATGGATCTATATTGGTCCCATATTCTTCACAGTCAATAAAAACCCTAATTTACATAGAGATTGTAATAACTCGTTTTTCATACTAACGATTAGAACTTTAGAATATTGCACATGGCCATATCATTGAGAATTCATGAATTGCATTTCATTCACATGCATATCATTAGCATACACACATGAATTATGAATTAGTACACATTGCAAAGATAATATATGTATTTCTGGATATGAAAGGTTTAAAATGATCATCATATGAATTGTGTATTATTTATGTCTTGAATTTTGGTTTGGTGGTCTATAATTAGTAAACTTGGAATTTATTGTTACAATTGAAAAATTGATGAATTAAAATTTATATTTGGTCTAG
Source organism: Erythroxylum orinocense (assembly GCA_025531955.1). NCBI lineage: Eukaryota > Viridiplantae > Streptophyta > Magnoliopsida > Malpighiales > Erythroxylaceae > Erythroxylum > Erythroxylum orinocense. The sequence continues at coordinate 9,294 of JANZLX010174015.1, forward strand.
GAAAAATGCCTAGTGGTAAGACAAATTGACACATAAAAAATTAGGATGACTAAGCCTATGAATTAGTGACATTTGGCATGAAAATTAAGTGACAAATGGCATAGCTAATTAATTGACAAATGGCAGCAATGAGTAGGTGACAAATGGCTTAGCTTAATGGTAACATTTTGCAATAAACATGCAGGACAAATGAAGAACATGCTTAGGGACATTTCATAGTAATAGGGAGACGCCTAGCATCCATGTTGTTAATTTTCTATAGGAGCGATTTTAGTTATGCTCATTTCTTCTTCTTTCTTCTTCTTACACCACCGAAACTCTCTCACCCTTACATCCCTATAGTTTGTCTATGTTTGTGTCCAATTTCTACACCAATAATCCATGCTTTTACCCTTCACAAGATTGTTAAAGAATCAGATTATTGTTGTCCTTTGTTCTAGTCGAAAACCAACATGTTTTTACCTTGAATTTGTGATGATTTTTGCATCCATCGAGAACTAACTTAGCTTGATCTTTGAGTTGAAATTTGAGCTAGACAATTAAGTAAAAGATTGGTATTTATGACATGTTATAATAGAGAATTTATGATGATGAAATTGGGATGAATTGTATATGATATTGATGATGAATTATGTTAGAAATTTTTGCATAAAATTGGGTACTTTTCTGTTATGTTTTTGCATGTACGAAAATAGTAGCTTATGGGCTGTTGTATGGACAATTTAAGTTTAGGTTTGAAGTATAATTGATGAGGAATTCATGCTAAAGATAGGTGTTATTAAGGTGTTTTTTAATCTGGAAAATTAGAACTGTAGATGTGTTTATAAAAAGTGACTATTAATGATATAAGTAAGCATAACTTTGTAAGCCTTAATGTAACCACTATAAAAGTTAAATTAACCTAAATGAAGTAATCTTAAAGGGCTATGCTACTGGATTAATTTCGACTGAGGAAGATAAATGTAGGCAGTTTGAAGACGAATTGAATATGGAGATCAGAACGAGATTGACCATTACCAATTTAGGTAGCTTTACTGAGCTAAGAGATACCTTAATTCAAATTGAATAGTTACTGAAAGATGGGCAAGTATAGGTAAGAGTTCAAAATGAAGAGGCAGGGTGAGTCCCAAGCTGATTCTGGCAAGAGATTTAGTAAACGCCAAAATAGATCATTCCGATCACAGACTAGATTGAGACAGTTAGGATTTAGAGCGAGAGGTGATTTTGTTCAGGCTGGTAGTGGCGGAGGTCAAGTATTTGGTGGGAAAATAGAACAGATGACTAGTTGTGAGCATTGTGGAAAGAAACATGGTGGAGAATGATGGAGGTTAGCCAAAGCTTGTTTACATTGTGACTCTCATGAGCATCAACTTAGAGATTGTCCCGCAGACTTTGGAGCACAATCTGGAGTGAGAGGGGGATTAGTGACTGAGACTACTGTCTAGTAAAGTAGAGCTAAAGTAGGGGGACAGAGAGGCAGAGGTAGAGGCATAACTAGTTTAGCAGGTCCTAGTTTTAGGACCGAAGTACGGAGTAACCAGCCGTAGTTTTAGGCTAGGATCTTTGCCATCACCAAACAGGAGGCATAAAACTCCCCAGATGTTATTGCAGGTGTGTTAAATGTCTTTCAATTTGAGGCATTTTCATTATCAGATCCAGGATCCATACATTCATTCATTGCACCACATCTAGCATCTAAATTGTTTTGTGAGAGAGAGGTGACAAAATGTGGCTTAGAACTGAGTACTCCCGTAGGCAGTACTACAATGAGTGGAGAAGTATGTAAAGGGTGTATCATTCATATTGATCAGGCAGAGTTGAAGCCAACTTCATAGAATTATATTTGAAGGAGATGGATCTCATATTGGGTATGGACTGTCTTACTACACATAGGGCAATAATGAATTGTTATACTAAGGAAGTGACTATTGAATTCCCTAATCAACCAAGGTTGATATTTTGAGGTGTTAGTCAAGCAGTACTAACTAGGTTGATTTCCTCAATGAATGCTCTCAGACTGACTCGTGGTAGATGTGAGGCTTACTAAGCCTATATAATTGATACCTGAACTGAGCAGGTTGTACGGGATATTCCTGTTGTTAGGGATTTCTCGGATGTGTTCCCTACTAAATTACCAGGTTTACCCCCAGAAAGGGAGACAGAGTTTATGATTGACGTAGTTCCAAGTACTACTCCAATATCGATTCCCTCGTATAGGATGGAACTTGTGGAACTTAAGGAACTTAAGACTCAATTGTAGGAGTTATTGGATAAGGGTTTTATCAAACCTAGTGTGTCACCTTGGGGAGCCTTGGTTTTGTTTTTGAAGAAGAAGGATGGGACTTTGAAATTATGTATTGATTATAATTAGTTAAATCGGGTGACAGTGAAGAACAAGTATCCTTTACCGAGGATAAATGATTTGCTTGACTAGTTACAGGGAGCTCAAGTGTTTACTAAACTAGATTTGAGATCAGAGTACTATCAGTTGAAGATAGCAGAAGTTGAAGTACTTTTAAATTTTAGTGATGCCTTTTAGGTTGACAAATGCTCCAATAGCGTTTATAACACTGATGAATAAGGTGTTTCAACCTTACTTGGATCACTTTGTGATTGTATTCATAGATGATATTTTAGTGTACTCGAAGAGCAAAGAGAAACATTATGAGCATTTGAGGCCGATTCTATAGATAATGAGGGAGAAACAATTGTATTCCAAGTTTAGTAAGTATAAATTCTGGCTTGATCAAGTAGTATTCTTAGGTCATATAGTGTCTGGACAGGGCATACAGGTAGACCGAAAGGAAGTTGAAGTAGCAATGAAGGGGAAAGCCTTAAAAAAAATTATATGAGATTTGGTGTTTTCTCGGCTTAGCAGGTTATTATAGAAGGTTTGTCGAGGATTTTTCATTGTTCTCAGCCCCTTTGACAAAGCTTTTAAGGAAGAATGTACCTTTTAAATGGACTGATGAATATCAGAGGAGTTTTGAGGAGTTAAAACATCGGTTGACTATAGCATCGGTGTTAACTATTCCATCTGGATCTAGATGATATGTAGTATATAGTGATGTTTCACACTAGGGATTATGATGTATCTTGATGCAGTATAGCAAAGTAATTGCATATACATTAAGATAGTTAAGGTCTCATGAGTTGAACTATCCGGTTTATGATTTAGAACTTGCTGCAGTTGTGTTTGCTTTGAAGATTTGGAGACATTAGTTGTATGGTGAGACATTTCAGATATTTACAGATCATAGAAGTTTGAAATATTTGTTGAGTCAGAAGGAGTTAAATATGAGACAAAGGCAGTGGATTTAATTGCTTAAAGAATATGATTGTACGATTAAATATCATCCTGGTAAAGCTAACGCTGTGGCTGATACATTAAGAAGGAAATCCAATAGCAGTGTGGCACAAATTTAGGCGTCGAGGTTACCAAACCTAGTTCAATTGAGAGAATTAAATGTTGAGTTTACTTTGGGGCAGAATGAGGCATTGATAGCTACATTGAAGCTTAAGCTGATATTGCATGAAAGGATTAGAAAAGCTCAAAGTAAGGATCCAGTGTAGCACCCCCTTACCATAGAGTACCCACCGGAACGCCCGTAGGTCACTCTGGTACATATCCTATGATAAGAGAGAGCTACAGATAAACGTCACTATACTCCACATGGCATCACAATAATAAAACATTAATATTAAATTGCAACTTTTTAAAACCAAACTTTTTCCATTTC
>JANZLX010174272.1:0-13005 GCA_025531955.1 Erythroxylum orinocense
AAGTAATACAATTATATACACCATTAAAAATTACTATAATAATTCTTAATTTTGACGATAAATAATATTATCATAATTATAATTATAAATTAAAAAATAAATGATTTTTTTCATCTTAATTATATTTTATAAATTAATTAATTAACAATATATTAAATTTTATTAATAATTTAAATTTTATAATATATAATTTATTTTTAATTTTATAAAATTTTATAAAATATATTAAAATGAAAAATTCATATATATAAACCTATAAAACTAAAGTTTATTGTCATACATCATATTTAAAAAATTTATAGGGTATAAAACGGACACGTTAAATAGTTACATAATTGCTTGTTTACATGTTAAACAGTAAAAAAGTTAAAATCCATTGCTTGTTTTGTAACTTATGCTCGGGAAGGGATCCTCTGACCCCTTCCCCTGGTCCTATTCTGACCCCCTCCCATCTCAGTCATCCATCCCCCTCCCATCTCAGTCATCCATTAAAGTGGGATTGAGATGAGAGGGGGTCAGAATAGGGTCAGGGAAAGGGGGACAAAGGATCTAACCCCCTTATGCTCAACTCTATGATGCTCTTCTTCGGTTCTTCCTCTTTTGCATGTCTCAAATTATGTATTTCTCTCAATCTTCTGACTTTTGCTCCAACTACAAGTCACAAACGCTCTTCTTCCTTTTCTACACGTCACAAATGCTCAACCTTGTTTACCTTACTTGTGACAAGCGGCAATGGTGGGATGGAGAGGTAGACCAACGACAACAATGGAGAAACAAAACTGAAGGAAGAGACGAAGGTGGAGAGTCGCCAGAGAGGAGAAGCGAGAGAGAGAGAGAGAGAGAGAGAGACTAAGTAAGAGAGGGTGAGAGAGTAGCAGCGTCGAGGTTAGGGGTTTAGGATTTTTTTTTCACACCAACTCCTACTTTTCTTTAAATTTCTGATACTGACCGGTATTCTGAATACTGTTGGTATCAAAATAAGCCGATATAGACCAATACTAACAATTGGTACTAGAACACTTTATTTTGTACTGTTTTTTTTATCGATGTGATACTATCACCTAGTATCGTCCAATACGGTACGAAATTCATTACTCTGGTTTGGATCCTTCTGACCTAATTAATAAATAATATGTTTAGGTACACTTCTTAATGGACATTCTAATAAGAAAGTCCATTCTAATGCTTGGAACCAAACCTAACACAACAAGCATGATCAATACCAATGATATAAAAATTGGACCGAACTGATCGGTTCTATTAGATTAAGCATGAATGAGACTAGTTTTCGCTTTGATTTTTACTTTGAATCATTGTGATTGAAAATTGACTAATTTCTTCTAAACAGTGAAGAACTTTCTTCATCTTCTTTGAAGCCTAAACTAGTAGAGGAGTCTTATTTATACTAATTGGTCTTGTTAAGAGGACACTCAAACTTCATTGTCCTATAAGCAAGCTTAATCTAGATAAGTTGCTTGAGGTAACTTGTTGAATGTAGGGAACTCTGTTGATGCTGCAGATAACATTAAAGTAGAATTGCAAGAAATGCTAAAGAAGTCCCTTAGTATGAAATTATATGGAAAGTATTTAAACCTAAAAGCCTCAGTTTTCTCTTGGTTGGTAATCAAGAATAGGCTTAGAACCAAGGATACATGGTTTGAGGTACATGATCTCATTTATGTCCTATGTAAACAAATTGAAGAGAGTAGGAATCATCTATATTTTTGTTGTAGTTACACAAAAGCAATATGGAGTAGAATTATGCACTTATTACCACCGTTGATACACTTTTGATTGGAGAGAAAAACTAACATGATAATTGATAGCACCAAGCAAGGAAAGCCAAATGGGTTGCTCATTAAAACAATTTTTACTACCACCATATACTCGATATAGAGGGAAAGAAACAGGAGATTGTACAAGGGAATTGAAGAAGAAAAATATCAGATAGCATAAATGATTATCAATTGAATCTGAGTAGCTTTGATATTTCAGGGTTGGGTCCCCTAAAAATTACTGTTCATCCAGATTCACTATTTATCTAAAAATACAATTAATCGAAAATAAAAATTTATATTCACTGAAATGAAAGGTTTGAGGTTTTACAGGGACTTATCAATCAAGCTCATCAATTTTATTACAATTAACTTAATAATGAATAATTTGAAAAAAATTAAATAAGATGTCGATTAAGATGATTCATTATGAGCTTGATTATGGTTGTCGTATGATTTTTTTTGGCAAACATGTATAAGTTATGATAATTAAGTTTATTTTAGGGAAAACATGTTTTAATCTTAGTAGCAAATTGGTCTTGTATAAGGGGCCTAACTTACTCAAATTTTCAAACCATAAAGAAGCTTTTTTTTTTCATTTACCCAATTCTGCAAATGATGGCAAGTGAAGCGACTCCCTCAACTTGAGCAATTGTTAATAAACCAAAAGGTAGTAGATTTAATAGATACCCGTTAAAAACTTTTCCCTTCTAAGAAGTAGATATGTATCCATTTAACCCATAGGGCCTTTATATCAGTTAAAATTCTCTATATTCTTCTTGATACATGACATCGTTAATTAATGAAATTAGGAGAATGTCGAGGCCTCCTTCATTCTTTGCAAACAAAGTTCTATAAATTTGACTGTAGCAGATGAATTTTTGCAAATGTCACCTAAACATAAAAAAAAAAATACAACATCTTCTCAATGATTTTCATCAAACCTTTGAGAGGAAAGTGTGAGAGGACTAGTAGATATATAGGGAATTAAGGATAGAGTTAATAATTTATAACCTACCTGTAAAAAAGGAGACCTGTTCCATTAGTTACAAATTATTTTTTAAATTTTCTCTAGTAGTGGTGAGCACTCCTTAAAAGATATGATTTTCTTAGTGATTGAAAATATAAGGTTAGTAAAAGGAGGATCCTTGAGTTGGAGGTTGGTAATAAAAGAAAACCATCTGACAAGCTGTTTTGCTCTTATAGATACTATCAAGTGGGTTTTTTTTGTCTCTATTTATAACTAAACTATAGAGAGTATAAAGGTGTGTAAGGCAGACACAAGCATGCACACTAGTTTATCCTCAGCCTTTGAAGCAAGTCATCAATAAATGAGGTCGAAAAGTCTTGACTTCTTGCATTTAAAGTTGAACCTAAATTTGGTATCCTACTTGATGTTATGGTCAATCTACCTGGCAAGGAATTCCATAGAAAGAATGAAGTGATAAGGGGAGATAGGGTACCTTTGTTTTAGTCCTTTGCATTCTTTGAATTTATTGGTAGGTTCTCTATTAACTAAAATTCCAGATGAAGTAGTGTGAATACATTGATCAATCCAAGTGATAAATACTTTTGGAAAGACAAAAACCTCTAGGATGAGCATAACAAAGTTCCAATTTATTGAATCAAAATCCTTATAAAAGTCTGTATTAATTACGCAAATCGTATTGGAGCTTTTGCTACTATAACTTTTATATAATTCTTAGAGAATAGTATATTGTCACTCATCAACCTACATTTGATAAAAGCCTATCAAACTCATTAATAAGAAGTTTTATGATGAGCTTGAATCTATAAGCAAGGAGTTTCATAATAATGTTGTAACGAGTGTTATAATAAGATATGGTTATGAAGTTTTTAAAGGAGATAGGATCATGAATTTTGAGAATAAGGCAAATTTAGGTTTTATTAATCTCTCTTAACATGTTTCCTTATCAAAACATTTCCAAAATGGCATCAATTTATTACTTTTGTAATGAGATGTCAATATTTTTGAAATTGAACCATCTAGGCCTGGAGATTTACTATGATTATGTTCAAAGAAAATTCGCTCAACATCTCACCATTGAATGGTTTATAAAGAGACTCTACAACTTCATCTATGATTTTATCAGTGATAAAAGATTTAAGTAACTACATAGAAGAATTACCACTAGCTAGAGAACCTAGAGGCTTAGGAAATGATCATATGCTTCTTGTTTGATCTCATTTTTAGATTACGCTAATTCATCATTATATTTAAGTAAGGAAGTGATCCTATTGATGTTCCTTCTAGTAGTGATGAATTTACAGATGAATTTGAAATTTTTATCTCCTTATTTGAATCGTTAAATCCTTGAATTATGTCTGAGTAAGGAGTTATGTATCTCCAACGCTTTTGTATAATCAAACAATGTAGCTTTCTATTCAATTTTTTTTAATAGGATCACTAGGATCTAGATAAAGTACTTCCTAAACATTCTTGGATTTAAATTTTACAAAAGATATATCCATTTGGGTATTATAGAACTTATTCTCGTTTAGTAGTTTGAACTCTTGTTTCACCATTTTTAACTTCCTCTTGTAGATAGGGGCTTTGTGACCTTGAAAAGTTGAAGAAAGACCCATAAGAAGAGCCTCTCAACCTCAGTCAGGTAATTATTAAAACAAAAGGTGCTCTTCTTGGCTGCTTTGGAGAGAAATTCTAAATGAAAATAGGATAATGATTAAAAAATGGAGGGTTACTGAAACTTTTTTCAACCAAAACTCTTTGATAAGAATTCTATCAAGTTTCCTCCAAATATGCCAATTTCCACATTGTTTATTATTCTAAGTAAAGAAATTTTCCTCAAACTTTATGTCTATAACCTCAACGTGATTCATCTAATCCTAAATTATTCACTAAAGTTTCTCAAATAAGTGTTCTCTTTAGCTTCTTAGTAATGGAGTGAATATTTGGAATATCCAATAATTAACCAATGAGAATTAGTATAGGAATGGATGGTATTTATTTTTTTCCCTATAAAACATTCCTTTGGCATGATTAGGGGCATATACAAAAGTTACCAAAAACTTAACCTTTGTTAGATTAAAGTAATTGAGATGGATGAATTGACCTGAAGACTCTAATTGAGAAAATTCAATCCTATTTAAGTCATAAGCAATGACTATGTGAATGTTATAATTGAAATGACAACTAGTAATAAAGGTCTAGTAAATCTAGTAATTTTCTAAAACTAGCAACTTTTGTCATTTTTTAACCTTAAGCTTTGTTTTCAAAAGGCCTATTAACAAAGGCTTTATTTCTAGAAGATAGTCTCTTAGTACCTATTGTTTTTAAGGTAATTAATTCCTCTAACATTCTAGGAAAGGATGGACCTTAGGAAAGGGTAAGGCTCTTTGAGCCTTTAGCTTTGGTTTTTCTTCCATATCTTTTTCAATTGCAATTTAAATTCCTCTAACAATTTGCTCCTTTTGAGCTTGGTCCTTTGAATCATTAAGAGATGAATAATTTTATGAGGGGTTTAGGGAGTAGATATTCAACTTATCTTTAGTAACTGCAATTGGATTTTTAAGAGTATGCAAGAAACGCTCCTAGACTTTAATTATAGAAGGAACATACAACAAAGCTTTTCTCAACATCCTTCAGCATCACTAATATTTGGTTAAGTTTAGAGTTATGGTTAGTTAGGTTGCTTATGCACTAAAATGATGTTTCAAAAGATGCACTAGTTTATAACCCCATAAGCTTAGTGCACTCACCTCTATAAAAGATCATACATGTTGGTCACTTAAGTTTTTCTTGTTCAGCTAAACTAGGTCTCTATTGGTATGAGACCTTATCTAAATCTTCATAAAGATAGTAATTAGGATCAAGTCTAAGTAGATGGATAACTTCAGGCAATTTTTGTTTCATAACATAACCTTAATTGCCTTTTAAGCATCAATGTTTGAGTGAAATATGAACAAAAAAAATAAGTTATCTTTATTTATTATAACCCTTTTAATCCTATTTCCTTCTATTGAGATAAAGCTTAAAGTTTATTAGAGGGAATGAAGGACATTGACCATAAAGAACCAAATAAGAGTTTAAGACCATTTACTAGCTCCTTCTTTAAGTACCTCCTATGGTGGAGAAATGATAAAACATTCCTTTGAAATAAAACGATGGTAATAGTAAAGTTTAACAGGAGAGGATTCTCCTACAACTTGGTTCCAACTGAGCTTGGGGTTCTTACTGCAAGAACATGCCTGAATTGGCAAAGAAGTTATGATGGGGTTTTAGGGTGGAGAAGGAGTCTTAACATACTTAAGCCACATAATAGATGGTGGAAAAGTGGCCTGTGGGCTAATTAGCTCAATAGTAACAGTTAGACTTAGAGAAACAACAAAAGATGGGGAGGAGTTATAGGGCGAAGGTGGTGGAGAAGAAGAGGAGAGCATTCTGGGAAAGGGGAAACGTATTCAGGATGGTAAGAAAAGGCATGGTACAAGGGGAGAGAAGTTAACAGGGTAATTATAGAGGAAGGGTTAGCCTACTAGTGTGACAAGTTTTAAAGAACAATTTAAAAATAGTAAAAGAAAACTGACAAGAAAAAGAAAAAATTTCAATCAAGGAAATTCTTCTAATATATTGATAAATTATTATAGGTTACGAGAATTTAAAATTGAGTTAGCGCCTGTTTGATTCAACTTTTGAAGGGTAAAAAAATACTTTTTTTCACCGCAAAAGCTATTTTTAAGAAAATTGAGTGTTTTTTCGTAAAATCCAAAAGCACTTTTTAATAGAAATAGCTTTTTTAGAAGATAAAATACAGCTTTCCAAGAAACTTAAATTTGGAGCTTTTCAAAAAAGTATTTTTTCAGTAAAATTTTCAAATCAGTTAATGAACCTATTTTTAGTCTCTTTTGCCCTTATATTTTTCACATAATTCTCACAATACCTACAAACCCTTCTTAACGTTTACTTAGAGAATTATATAATATTATTTGACTTTTTATATATATTTTAATATTTATTTTTATATTAGTTTTACTTATGTTATAATCCATATAGAAGATTTGGTTAAATATATTTTCATATATGTTTCACATGGTTTAAAATTATATAATAATTAATATATTCTGCTTTCCGTATTGTTGAATATACTTTAAATAATATTTATATGCATACATAATTTTTATTACAAAATAAAATATAGTTAAAATTAAAAGTGATTTTTATTTTTATGTTGCCAAAAAGTTTACTCTATGAAGGTCTTTCAAAAAAGCTCTTTTTTAAATGACAGATAAACAGTCAACTGATTTCTTAGAAAAGTTATTATTAAAAAAGTTCTATTGATAAAAGCTCTATTAGTATAAGTCTATCCAAACAGACAGTTGACAATTTAAAAGATTGAAAATTGAGTTTGATTTAGTAAAATGTAAAGGCCAACAAGGGCATCTTATTTTGGTGTAATTATTTTCATCTTTTTGTTGTCTAAAGAAAGGGCACACAAGACAAGAGTCAATAAATATATATATTTTTAAAAAATTATATGAGGTCAAACAAAGGACTCTTTAAAATTTTGGCAATAATGCGTTTGAAGGTCTTTCTTTTTTCATTTTACTATTATGTTACTCGATGGCTTTCAACTCAACCTGTTTAGGAGGGGGATCTTTCAAATAATAGATAGGGTAACAAAAATGAAAGCTCAACTTGTAGTTGTTAGAAATAAGAAACATAATCACAAAAACTTACGACTGATCTGAAACACCCCTTCTTTGACTTTTAGTGCAAAATCTGAATGAAGATACGGATTGGATATCCTAATTTAAAAGTGCAGTGCGGTGCGGCACATAACATATTTGAACAATTTTCATTTTCCTTAAACGAAAAAGAAAAAGGCTAATTAACATAATTGGTTAAATCACCATACAAAGAAAGGGATAGATATTCATGCACATTCCCGCCGTTGGTAGGCCACTCCTCAAAACCCCCAACCCTTTCAAAAAGATTTCTCACTTTCCTTTTATGTTATCTTTTACTATAAATCTTTTCCTCGTCTTCTTTGCTTTCACACCCTAATTCTCTAATATTCAATCGTATTGTACATGGTTTCCTCCCAATTTTTTCTTTTCCCAACAGACGCTTCGAGTCTTTGCTTCTCACTTGTATAGCGCACTGAAGTCAATTACAGAGTTAAAGAAATGGTGGGAATCCATTCTTTTCGTTTGTTGATTGTTTAGTGTAATAGTCTTTATGTTTATGTTCATCGAAGTTTGATTACCCCGATATAATTTGATTGGCAAAGAGTGATCTCACTGTGAAAAGAAGTTTTCTTTTCATGATTTTGATAATTTAATTGGATACCCTTTTTACTAATTCTTAAGATTTGTGTCTAGGTGGGATGCGAATTGTATATGAAAAAGAGGGATTCGGATTGGTTGAGAACACTTCTAGAAAGCGAGTTCTTTGGTTCTTGTGCTCATCATCAAGACCTTAGAAAGAACGAGAAAAACGTTTATTGTATAGACTGCAATATTGGGCTTTGCAGACACTGTATGAAGTCTCACTCTCTACATCGTCAGCTCCAGATCTGCAAGTATGTTTATCAAGACGTTGTACGCCTCCAAGACATGCAGAAACATCTTGACTGCTCTAAAATTCAGGTTTCTGCTTAAAATTTCTATCTCTGTTCTTTATTTTATTTTTTTTGTAAAGATCACTTGCGTACTTGTGTTTGATTTGCTACTTGATTGCATCGATTAAAGTTATATGTTTTTAGTTTCTTGTTTTGTAATTTGTCATTCCCAGTTTTCTTTGTTTCTTTATGTTCTAATTATCCGATGTTCTAATCTGAATGGAAAAGAGGGAAATTTTGAAAAGCGACGAGTGACTTCCCTAATCATATCAAGATTAGTAGTCAATGGATCATTCACCTCCATTGCTGACTCATTATTCATTAGGATGCTTTTATCAATTTATAATAGAATTGGGGTTAACTATGCCTTTTAATTTGTCAAATTCCTAATATTGGTTTGAGACTGCATTTAATCATGTGAGTAAAGTTTGCTATAAAACTGCATCTTTGATGGTGAATATGTACTGAAAGTGGAAATCATGCCTAGTGCCGCACACTCTGGGATCTTCTTTCATTGTTCTTTATGGAACTACGATGAATGTGTTGTTATTTACTGCATTGTGGATAGTGTATCTGAAAATAAAAATCTTCCTTTTAAAACTAATGTTTCATCTTCTCTCCCATTGAAGGACTCTTGTATGTTTAGCACAAAAATTAGACCATCAAGTATCAGTCTAGAGTTGTAAATCAGATTGCATAAGCAGTCTTAAGCAAGACCACTGCAAAATTAGAAAGAAATTTATAAGTGCAAGGCCGGTGCTATAGTACTGAAATTGTTAGCTTTGATATGTAACGTACGATATCCACCCTCCCTGACATCATTTTAATCTTTCTTTTCCTGTGATTTAACTTCTCATTGACATTAGCCTTTGACATGAGGTTCTGAACGAAAGTGATTTAAATTTGCAGACATACAAGATAAATGGTGAAAAGGCTGTACATTTGAATCCTAGACCTCAATCTAAGGACACAAGACCATCAACAAAAGCAAAATTTGGTGCGTCCTGTGAAGCATGTGGGAGATACCTACAAGATCTGCCTAATTGCTTCTGCTGCATTGCGTGCAAGGTAATAACAATAAAATCCCATTTACTATGGCATTTTATTCTTCAGGTCTCTTTTTTGGGTTACAATGATCGGATGGTGACCAGCCTTATTTCTTAAGGAGTCTTCACATGATCAAAGTTCACGAGAAAATAGTGAGCTCACTTTTGCTGATGTACTTGTAGGTCTCGACTGTTTCTCTGAAGCCTTATGATCCAAGCCACAAAGTGATGAGTTTCCCAATTCAAGAAATTTCTGATCTTTCATGGAAGGAAAAACACGATCAAGAAAGCCAATTAATTGAGAATGAATCATCAACTTCAGTGACTGATGCGTCTGATGAGAAATCAGAATTGAAACCTAGGAAACAATTGCACAAGAGGAAAGGGGTGCCCCGTAGATCTCCTTTTTGTTAATACAAAATCAACAGCTATATTCTCTTTCCATTCTCAAGCAACATTTACTTGTACTCATTTTTTTAGTTTCGTTTTAACTTGACCAATAAAACCAAGTTATCTTTTACAAAACGGAATAGAAAAATATAGATATTGAGTTAATGTTTCAGTTAGTGAGAATATTTCTATTTCTTTTTCTCGTGAATGTTTCTTAAACTATTTCCTGTGATAGTTTCTTAACCATCCACAATAGTGCAGAGAGCATATTGTAGACATTTTCTTCAGTTGTTTGTGCCATTATGGCTTTGATTATACAGGAGTCTATTCTTGATAGGAATTAGGCCGTGTTTTCGTCTTAGATATATGGATATGTTTTTCCCTATTCCCCTTTAAAAATTATTTGGTTTATAACCAATGCTGCATGAGCTTTTTGTGTTTTAAAAGTTCAATGATACGCAAATAAGAGACAAGTGAATAAGGAATCACTGGCCTTGCTATGCGAGAGTACTCTTTATGATATTCTCCGCTACTGCATCACTCGTCCTTATAATTTGGGAGCAAATCCACGGCCGATTCTTCTACTCCAGACTACTGCTTGCATTCTTACTATTTGTTAAACTTATTGTGGTCTTAACCTGACGCCTATCTTGATGTGTTCTGATGAACTTTTTGTTGGTCATAAGGAGCATGAATACTAAACCGAATATATATATATATATATAAGGATGTGGCGTATCAATTATCAAGTGAGAAGAATTTGATGTAGGGAATATTTTTCTGATTTTGAAGCGTTGGGAGAATATCAATATGATGATGCATAGATTTTGTTGACAATAGCATTGTAACAAGCAATTGCTGTTTTCTCTTTTCATTGTGTTATTTTGCTCTTATTAATCAAATCATAATTTTAAATTTTCAATATCTACGTATAATCCTAGTAAATCTTCATATGATATTGGCAGATCACTGATTTTCATTGAAATTCATTTATTGTGTCCTGGATATTTGATTTTTAATGATAGCGTAAGAATTGGTCCATTATCGGGGTTTTCGTCTTTATCTAGTTTATTTATTTCCATTTTCTTTGTGCTTGAACATAAAATATAGAAATAAAGAAAGAATTAAGATCATAGTGTTTAATTAGAAGTACTACAGGATATATACCTTACTTGCACCAAACACTTGATGTACCATTTCTCTTCAGATTCATAGTCATTACCAATTAACTAAAGCTGTGATCATTGCATCACCTTATTTTCTAAACGCAATTTCTTAACCACTCTCGTGTACGAGATGTCGAGCCTATGTTACCTACAATTGTAAGAAATGAATTATATTCAAATTGTCGATTGGTCTAAAAGAGTCGGATATTAGAATAGAAGAGATACTACAATCATTAGATTGATACTTAAGTTCTACTTCTATGTTCTTTGAAGCGAAAAAATTCATGAATTTTTTAAATTACTGAAAAGATATCTTATCAGTTGTTTAGTGATACATACTTTATCTTGTACATATTCAATTGTATATGACAAAGTCTATAGGACAAATAAATATTGCAAATAAAATTATGATGAGATTTTAATTATATGATTTATATTAAGTTTATGTATTATCCTTAAATTGCTTTTAGTTATTATTTTATTTAGATTGGACATTAATAGGATGTAAAAAGATTAGCTCACGTTATGATTCATCTTTATAAAGGAAGTTGTCGATCTCACAGATTAAAGTATAGAAATACTTAAACAAACATGTAAGTGTTTGTTAGGGAACAAATTCAATAAATTACCCCATATGATACTTTTATTTGGCACAGTACTGTATGTCTACAAAAATTCTCAGCATGAAGATTTTATAAGTGACTCTTTGACTTGAGATCATCAAAGTATCTTACATAGTATCTTGTGATACTACTTCTAGCATATTCTAGTCAAGGATAGCTCAGTCGGTAGTCATTAGATATATCATAAACTATATGGAAGTAGTTAAGTGATCAATATAGGATTCATTATCTTGAAGTAATTAGAGAGAATGTTCTATTGTTTTCGATTAGTATTAATTTGAAAAATCCTTTTCCAAGGTAGAATGTGTTAGCTTAAGGATTATGATTAACGATTTTGATGATAACTATTCCTCTTCAAAAAGTTATATAATATTTCAAAATTCAAATTGGATTTATTTCCTTGTATAATTAATGATCTTATTCTGAAATAGAAATAAAATAATAAGAAATACACTTTCTTTCTTGCAAGAACCTTCATATGAACTTATTTTATTAGAAATGGTTTATCCGAAAGGATCCTGTTAAGGAGGTATATTAGCCTCGTGATTACTGGAAGACTTTTGGCAAATATGACATCAAAGTTATTCAAATTTAAATCTATTTAGTTGACTAAGGATGCAAGATGAAGCAACTGCTAGTTAAAGAAATTGATTATTTAAGGAAGAGCCAATGTAGCTGTAAACAAGAATAAAACGATTTAGAAGCTTACGAAGTTATACTGTCAAAACTCATCAAAAGCATATACATTATATCTTTTAAAAAATTCTCTTGTGCGTTATAAAGTGAAGTTCTAGTAAGAGAGATTACTAAAGCTCATATAGAGCAAAACTTTTTTTATTTGAGAGCTTGTAGAGGCTCGTGAAATACTACTAGGGTGGAAGGTTGAAGAATCTTGAAAAATATTAACTTGTAAGCTTGGAGAGGCTCGTCAAATTATTACTTGATTTTATAGTGGAACACTCAAGTTGAATACTTGGAGACTGGACGTAGGCTTGGGTTGTAAGCCGAACTAGTATAAATCAACTGTGTCTTTCTTCTCCCTCTCTCTCTCTCTCTCCCCTCTTATCTTTTATATTTCCGCATTATATTGTGTGTATGTTTATTTCAGCAAGAGGCTTCTTCACTTTTATAATAGGTTCATTCTATTTTCGACTTGTTAATGATTCTTTTCATTTTAACTGACGCCTTTTATTGTTTCAATAATAGGACTCATATTTTAATAGGCTCCTATCATTTAACAGGCTTCTATTGTTTTAATTTTTAACAGGCCCCTGTATTTGTTGGGACCCGATCTCGAAACCGGACCCCAACCGAAAAACGAAACGAAAACGAAGAACAAAAGTGAACAAATCATATCCGAAGCGAAATCAAATAAACGGATTTACAAACACAAAGCGAAAGCA
>JANZLX010174285.1:0-13004 GCA_025531955.1 Erythroxylum orinocense
AATACTAATAAATTTGAATATATTGTAATAATAATTTTGGATAATAATAAATAAAAATTATATACTAATAACAATAACAATATTAATAATAATAATAATACTAATAATAATAATAATTAAAAAATGATTATTTATAATTAATAAAATTATTAATAAAATTAAAAATAATACATTATAAACAACTAAATAAATCAATATATACCCTTCACAATTATTGGGTAATTAATAATGTTCATGAATAATAATAAAGATGTTTTAATAAAAAACCAGTACTTCAAATATATGATAATTAATAATAATGTTGATGACAATTATAAACGTTATAAACTCTCAAAACTCTCATCTCTGTCTTGACTTGGACGGTGGCTAATAAGGCTTCAATATCGTTGCTTAAAAACGGCGCCTGTGGGTCCCACCCACAGGCTCCTGTCCAAGACAAAGCAAAGACGTCCAATTTATAGAAGCCACGACGTCGTTTCTCCTTAGACAGAATTAGATAGAATAAGGCTTAGACAGGCGATCTGTGCCCCTCCGTTGCTTCTATCTTGTTCGTTGATCCAAGACAAAACTAAAATGTTATGAGAAAGATATAGTAAGGTTATTTCTTCTTTTTTTTATTTCTCTTTTGTTTTTTGGTTTATGAGATATGGGATTCTATGATTGAAAAAGTAAGAAAGGCGATATATTTTTTTGAAAGAAAGGATGACAATGAATTTTCAATCTTTTATGAAGTGGTCCTCTAAATTTTAATTGAGCGTTGGACAAAAAGTAATACCCCTCTTTATGAAGCGTGTCATAAGAGCTCCATCGGAGCGCGTGATATTACCACTGATTTCACTACTAATTTTGAGCTTCGTTTAGTCTGGCATGGCACTTCTCTCCGAGTCTAGATCCGATGTCCAATTTTTATGGTTTTTTATTGTGTCCAGTGAATTTCAGCTATTTATTTATACGGATTCCACAATTATTTATGTGAAGCTCACGCAAAACTTACACAAATGAATGATTGAGATTTACTGAACACAATAAGACAACATAAAACTAGACAGAAGATTTGTTGTCCTTCTCTCCGCAACAACGGGGACCAAATTATGAGAGAGAAATTATTTTCATCTGTTAAAGGACAGGCTTTTTTCATATTATTCAACCAATTTTGGAAATTCTCTTCTCCATCTTCACATCTAACTTTAATTAGTTCAATAATTTATTCTTATATATACTAATTTCATTACCGGACATTCTTCATTCTTAGTTACTTGCAGCTGTCTCTCACCTCACACACACTCACTCTCAGACACTGCAAAGGAGACGTTTCTTGTGCACTGGCTTTTCATGTAGAAGAAATGTGGTGAATGTAATCCTCAAATTTTACTTCTTTCTGTTGCTCTGTGTGCTCTTTCGTTGAGTGGAATGCTTCTAGCTGCGTTTGCATTTTGATGTTTTTGCTTTCTCCTGTCGATTTTCGGCTCAAAGTTTGAAACTTTAGCTGGTTTAAGTCTATTCTTTGGTTGATTTAATGAGGGGTTCCAGTGGGTAGTGTGTGAATGCCACTGCTTTTCAGTCACTAGGTAAAAGTTGTTGCTTGCATTTATATTTGCTTGGATTTTCAAGATGGGCTAATCCAAGATGTGGTTTTTGAGCTAACTTAGGCCGCAGTTTTCGTAGATTTGATGTTTGATCTTCTTTTCTCTTCTGTTTAACCAGCTATAAGCCTATAATAGTCTCCAAGTTTGTTGCTTTACTATAGTTACAAAGTTGACCGCTTTCTAGCTTTGTAGTATTTACGTATGCACTTAATGCTATGTCCTGAACCGGATATTTTCTGTTTCGTTGTTGTTAAGAGAATCTTAGTTGCTTTTATAGTGTAAAGCATTTATTATCTGCTGTTTTCTCTTTTCCTCTAGCTTGATTTCTTGACAAATGTTTATTATCATTCTTGTCCGACTTGAAAGCAAGCGTGCTCTAATTTTGGATGGAGAAACTATGCTGGTAGTTGTGGAAATGTTAGAGAGAACTTGTTGAAGTTCTGGGTTATCTGATGCTCTCCTTTTACCTTATTTTCTAGCAATCAAATTAAAATTCTTTATTGATATACTGAAATGATTCGTTTTCCTTATTTGTTTTTAGCATTTTATAATGGATCATATTTTGTGATCTATACATTTTGTATCGGCTTACGTGCTTAAGGTTTTTTTTTTAATTTTATATTGCAGGGATACAGAGATCTTCTTGCTTCATGTTGATAGGCAGATAACAGCTGGTGTTTACGTTGGCAGAGAGGAGGTCTTTATTGGAAAATGGTTCTTGGTCTCAGTGCAAAGGGCAAGAAAAGTGCATCACTGCAAGTGAATTATTTGATTCATATTCAAGAGATTAAGCCATGGCCGCCGTCTCAATCACTTAGATCTGTACGCACAGTTTTGATTCAATGGGAAGGTGGTGGTCGTTGTTCGGGATCTACCAACACTGTTGTTCCTTCACTTGGATCTATTGTTGGTGAAGGGAAAATTGAGTTTAATGAATCCTTTAAATTACCTGTGATTTTGGTAAGGGATATGTCTGCCAAAGGCAAGGATGGTGATACTTTCCAGAAAAATTGTGTGGAATTCAACTTATGTGAACCTCGCAGGGATAAGATGCAATTATTGGCAACTGCTTTAATTGACTTGGCAGATTATGGTGTTATCAAAAAGCCTATGTTCATTAGTGTTCCAATGAACAACAAGAGGAGCTTTAGGAACACATCTGAGCCGATGTTATACATTAAAGTGCAGCCAATTGAAAAGGGTAGATCTGGCTCTTCGTCAAGGGATGGTCTGGCAAAAGTGAGTTCACTTGACAAGAATGGAGAATCAGTTTCAGCATTGATGAATGAAGAATATGCTGAAGAAGCTGAAGTTTCCTCATTCACTGATGATGATGTTTCCTCACACTCATCTTTGACTAATGGAAGTTTGGCCTCCCAAAATGGAGAGGTAACTATGTTCTTCATGCTATCTTTTTCTTTTCAATATCTCTTTCAGTGCTTTTATTTATCTGATGTCAGTTTCACATGGTTACTTTGGCTTCTACCAACTTATGCTACCATTCCTCTCATTATTAATTTTTTCAGTCCATATGAACCTGACTGAGTTGATGGATAAATAGTGACATGTACCGCAAAATAGTGCTATGAGACAGCTCACCTCTATTATTAAATGCAACTAAAGACAGGCTGCTGACTAATTAGATCATTATTCCTAATAAATTTCTTTTTCTTGGCATCAGAATGGAACAGAGAGCAAAGGAAGGGTTAGCAAGGATCACAACGTTGGTCAAAAACTTGCCCTTCAAAATGACATTTCACCACCAGAGAATTCTAATGAAGGTTCATGTGCTCTTCCTCTGCATTTATGTTCCGATTTTTGGGTCACAATAAATGGTAATGGCTCTATGTTGGCCTCCTCTGACTCTTGTTCTATGTTAATCCAAACAAATGCTGCAGCTCAAAGTGTCCATTCTTCATCACCTTATACTTCTGAAGATAAAAGGGAGGAGGCCAATACAAGCACAGTAAGTGAGAGGCATCTGGATATAGTGCTGGAGGCTCATGACAAAGTTCCTAGCATCAAAAGCATAGCTGAAGTTGATACTGAACAGTACAGTAAGCAAAATGTAACAGGTTACTTTCCAGATGAGTGTGAAAATCCATCAGCAAGCAATCTCAGTTTTACAAATTCTGGTGATCTTGTAGTTAATAAAGCAGATTGTGGAAAATATCAGGGGGCTGGAAAATGTTCTCTTGAAGATACTCCACAGGAAATTATAAATATTAGTTCCACTCAGGAAATGATTGAAAAGGAGCCACATGAGAATGAATCCAGAATTCTAGTCGATACCTTGGCTCAAATTTCTACAAGATGTGATGGCTCACCTATGGGTGATTCTCTTTCTTCCACGACAGAAACTGGAATGAAGGAAAATCTCCCCAAAACTGATAGATTAAAACTTGTTAAATCTGTTAGGTCACAGTCAGATTCTGTTAGGAGCAGCAAATTTGTGAGCAAAAGTCAGCACAATGAAGTGGCAGAATTTGCTGCCTCAGGAGAAATAGACAACAGTGCGGGAAAATTTAAAGTTACCGAACGAGTAAATTCGAAGGTTTATCAAACGAATACAAGAACCACCAATATGGACAGAATCCAGAAACTGGAATACAAAATAAAGATGCTTGAGGGGGAACTAAGAGAAGCTGCTGCTATTGAGGCTGCTCTTTACGCAGTAGTTGCTGACCATGGAAGCTCCATGAGCAAGGTACATGCTCCAGCTAGGCGTCTCTCCAGGCTTTATCTTCATACTTATAAAGAATATTCCCAAACCAGACGAGCTAGTGCTGCAAGAAGTGCTGTATCAGGACTCGTTCTAGTCGCTAAAGCATGTGGAAATGATGTCCCTAGGTATTTAAAAATCATTTCTTTTCAACCATTTTCACTGATGTCTTTAACCATGCAATTAATTTTCACTCTAAAGCATGTAGCTTGGACTGAAAAAAGTACTTGTAGGGTTGCAGATTAAGTCACTAATTTTTCTTCCACTTTTTATCCATATCATCTTTATTTACCAGAAAGGTTCTTAACATTTTGTTGGTGACTTAATGTTACTGAACTTATAACTACAGGTTGACATTCTGGTTATCAAACTGTGTTGTTTTGAGAACAATTATTTGTCAAGCAATCAGTGATGAGGTGCTACGGCTTCCGACAAGACCACAGAAGGATAAGAATGTTGTTATGGAAAGAAAGAATAATAAATCTACTTATTTAAATTTGAAGGTTTCAGCCAGCCAAATGGAGAACAAGAATGAAGCTTATGGAGATATAGGTGACTGGGAGGACCCGCGAAAACTGGTATCAGCCCTAGAAAAAGTTGAAGCTTGGATCTTCACCCGAATTGTTGAATCCATCTGGTGGCAGGTTTTCTACCTCACTAATTTTTTCTGACTGAAATGATAAATCACTATGTGCCGTCTTAAATTTGAAGGCAATTAACTTGGTGAGTGATTTATATTCTATATTCTCTTACAGACGCTTACACCACACATGCAATCTGCTGCTACAAGGTCCATCAATATATTATTAGGTGCTGGCTCAAAGAAGAATCTCGGAAGGACTTCTAGTTCATGTGATGAAGACCAAGTAAACTTTTCACAGGGCCTTTGGAAGAAAGCTTTCAAGGATGCCTGTGAAAGACTTTGTCCTGTTCGAGCTGCAGGGCATGAGTGTGGCTGTTTGCCTGTGCTAGCCAGACTGGTAGGTTGTGGTCAACTTACTGACAAGTTGCATGTGGTATGTGATTATGGAACCCTAATGGCTGCATTTTTCATTTAATTGTTATGTAGATAATGGAGCAATGTGTGGCTAGGTTAGATATAGCAATGTTCAATGCCATCCTCCGGGAATCAGCTGATGATATTCCAACCGATCC
This sequence comes from Erythroxylum orinocense, assembly GCA_025531955.1. Taxonomy (NCBI): domain Eukaryota; kingdom Viridiplantae; phylum Streptophyta; class Magnoliopsida; order Malpighiales; family Erythroxylaceae; genus Erythroxylum; species Erythroxylum orinocense. The sequence continues at coordinate 5,464 of JANZLX010174285.1, forward strand.
AGTTTCTGATCCCATTAGTGATTCAAAGGTTCTTCCCATTCCAGCTGGGAGATCGAGTTTTGGGGCTGGTGCACAGCTGAAAACTGCGGTAAGGAATGCTTACTTATTAAGACAACTTTTCTGCATTTAATATTTTACCCAGCATGAAAGCTGGTGTATGGTGAAAGTTCATCTTAGGTTTTCAAACCATGCTCTCATCTTAATGTAAAAAATTCAATAATCAAAAGACTTTTTTTCCCCTCTCTCTTTTTCTGAAAGCAGATTGGAAACTGGTCACGATGGCTTACTGACCTATTTGGTATGGATGACGATGACTTACTTGAAGAGGAAAAAGACGAAGACAATGAGAGAGAAGACTCATCTTTCAAGTCTTTTCATCTTCTTAATGCTTTGAGTGATCTCATGATGCTTCCAAAAGACATGCTCTTGAGTAATTCCGTTAGGAAGGAGGTTTGTTAGATTGATTAGTGACTCTCATATTTGATCATAATTTGACATGAAATCTGTTGCAAGTAACACTTATAGGGCTAGCTTTGTTGTCTTTTGAAGGTATGCCCACAATTCGGTACTGAATTGATCAAGAAGGTTCTTGATGTTTTCGTCACGGATGAATTTTGTCCTGATCCTATTCCAGACGACGTGCTTGAAGCCCTCGACTCTGTGGTCAGTCACATACTCTATACCAACTCATATTACTTGAGTCAGATAAAACCTCCTTTAACATGTTTCTGTATATTGGGTGCATCAACTGATAGACAAACCTTACCACTTCAGTTGGGATTGGTGCGGTTTAGAGATATGATTTTGTTCCCAAAGATAGTGACTTAGAGGGTTGGTTAAGTTGGTTAATCAGATCAACTCATAAAATTTCTCTTCCAAGATTGGCAACTTAGAGTTCTCAATTTCGAGCTATATGCAATATAAGTAATAATAGATTGCTCTAACAGAGAGGTCTCGTGGGGAAGATTCTGCATGGCCTCTTCTAGAAATTTCAAATGCTTAGCGGATAATAGGTCACAAACATGATAACCAAAACCTCCTTGGGATGTTTTGGCATTGAAGGAAGCCTGAAACAAATAGCCATGCCTGACCTTTATATATTGGACCCAGAAACTGAGTTCTGGCGCATCATTTGAGCAAATCTTCTTGTTTTTGTTTCGGCGTAGGATACAACTGAATCTGAGGAGGATTCTATCACAACCATTCCATGCACAGCAGCCCCGCCAAGGTACTTGCCACCTTCAGCTGCTTCTGTTGCTGTTATTATTGGAGAGTTTGGAGGTCAACCTCAGTTGAGAAGTGGATCCTCAGTTGTCAGAAAATCATATACCAGCGATGATGACCTTGATGAACTGAATTCACCTTTGACTTCAATTTTCTTTGAAAACTCTCTGCCTTCTCCTGGCCCCACAAAGCTCAGCTGGAAATCAAAGGAAAAGGGTAGTCCGAGTGCGATTAGATATGAACTTCTCAGGGACATATGGATGAAGAGTGAGTAGTAGATTGTATACTTACACGTTGTTGAGCTGTAAATTTGTAGTTAAATTTTGGGTCTTTTACTTTGTTATTCTTGTATAAAAGCTGTTCTTGTAGCTTTAGAGGGCGATTAAGTGGCTTGTCATTGAAAAAAGTGGATGAGAGTAGTATGAAGTTTGAAGGGAAGCTTTAACATTGTCTAGCCTCAAATCTGGATTTTAGATAGATGAATAATCGTATCCTTGTTGATCAAGAAACGGCGCTAGAAGTTGTTCTCTATATCCATCTATGTAAGCATCCTTAAGCCAACAAACTTTGCAAATTTGCAGCAAATCTTCAGTAGCAAGTGCAGGTTTACTAACTTAACAAGGTGTAAAATTTAGCTCTAATCTTAAGAACAAACATCTACCGGAGTTTTTTGCTCTCATATATAGCCAAAATTATCTGAACATACATGCTCATTTTGCACCTAACTTAGAACTATAACTCAGAACATCAAAACATGTCAAAATTGCCACTCACACTCACACTTTGCTCACTTACATATTTACTACATATGAACTAGACTAAAGCAGTAATCAGTTACCAACGAAAAATCAACTCAAGCAGCCAGTTTAATACAGTAATATGCTTAAAAAACAACTCAAGCAGCCCGTATAATACAGTAATATGCTTCAGGCGTAATGCAGCCAATAAGCCCTGCCAAGTTTCTCCAGGCGCACCTGCTAATTGAAAGTCCAGAAATTTCTTTTGTTTCCTGTAGTAATCTTCCAGTGCCTTACCCTGGTGGAAAATAAATTGTCAACAAAATCTCGACAAGTGAAAACTTGCCAATTTCCACTAGAAGTTGGTAAAGCATAGAACTATTTTTCCAAGCAGCGTAACAAATTAAAGCATACTACAATCTCTTTTAGATATAACCACATTCCAAGAGCAATGACGAATTCAGTATTACGTGTCAGAGTTAATAAATGCAATTCAAGTATTCTAAAGTTTGACTAAGCCTGAAAATGAATAATTTGACTAAGGTCAGGAAATTCTTTAATGTAAGGAGATAAAAACTAAATCCTATAACATTGGCTTCTATACAATACTGATTAGAAATTTGCAGGAGTTAAACCAAGTTATTTTCAATTTAAGGACCACAACAAACTGGAAACAGGTAAATTGAAGAATGAACCAAGAATAAAAATCGTAGAACCTGCTCAGCATATACGGAACTTTCAAAGCAGTTCCTGCATCAACAAGAAAGGAGCTTGAACTTCTGGAATGTTTAGTTCACAGTAACAGTAGAGAACAATCAATAAGAACCGATGAATTTAGAAGAAGCTGAGAATTGTATTGATTTCAGCTCGGTTATATGAAAATTGCAGTTAACCTATAATGAAATTGTCAGAGACAAGAGGTGAGACACAGAGAGAATTAAAGATGAAAAAAGAGACCAAATAGCATAATAGTGATGTCATAACAACTTTTTGGTAAACTTGTCCTAAAATAAGCGAATCCTCAGACGTACTGCATGAATCTGTTATTTATCATTAGACGTGGCATTGGCTGAGCTGGCACCCCACAAATAACCTTGGAGTTTGCTAGAATCGAACCTGGTCCTTGAGTTTCTTCGTAGGGCCTGAGGAGCACCGAATCCATCATCAACTTTGAGCTGCTGCTGCTGCTTCTGCCTTGTTGGTCCATTCACAACAATACCCCCATCATCAGGAACAACCTTGTCCTCAAGGTTCAAACTAGGAAACAATTTCAAAATGTGGTCCTTGTCCTCCCAAGTCGCTTCTTCTGCAGGTAGACCCTCTCACTTAATCAACCATTGCTCGATCAAAGAGTTGGCACGTTGAACAGTTCGTTTGTCTAGTATAGCAGTCGGTTGCAGCACCAGTGAAGAAGTTGAGTCAACAAGGTTTAGAGGTGTTACTTACTGATCAGGTCGCCCTAGGCATTTCTTTAACAAGGAAACATGAAAAACAAGGTGTATTTGAGTTGAAGCTGTCCCCCACATGTGCGCTGACCTGATATGGTCCAAAATACCTTCGTCCAAGCTTGTGGTGTCTTTGCAAGCAGATGGAGTGCTAACGAAAGGGTTGGAGTTTCATATATACCCAATCTCCTTCAGCAAAAGTAACTTCTCGTTGATGACGATAAGCCATTAACTTCATTCGAGCTTGAGCTTGTCTCAAATTCTCCTTAAGTAGACGTAAGATCTCATCAAGTTCCATTAATTGTGTCTCCACTAATGGATTGCCACTAGCATCCTTGAGATATCTAACAATGGTGGGTGGTGGGCAGCCATACAATATCTCAAAAGGAGTCATTTTGGCGACAGTTTGAAAGGCATTGTTGTACCAGTATTTAACCCACAGCAGTAGATTCATCTAAGAAGAGGGCTGATCAGCAACGTACCAACGAAGATACATTTCGACACCCTTATTAAACACCTCTGTCTTCCAATCAGATTGTGGGTGGTAGGCGGTACTCATGCTCAAAGTAGTTCCTTGCAATCGATGAATCTCCTTCCAAAATTCACTCAAGAAATGTGGATCACGATCGGAGACAATATCTACTGGTACGCCATGTAACCTGATCACCTCCTGAACAAAGGCAACAGCGACAGAGATATTATTGAGAGTAGAGGGTAGGCCAATAAAGTGCCCATACTTGGACAATCGATCGATGGCAACCATAATAACAGTCTTCCCTTCAGAATTAGGCAACCTCGTAATAAAATCCATAGAAATGCTCTCAAAAACCAAGTTAGGTATCGAAAGTGGCTGTAATAATCCACTAGGCTTAACGCTGATGCCTTCATTTGTTGACACACTTGGCACTCGCTAACGAATCGCTTGACATCACGTCGCATAGATTTCCAAAAGAAATTTGCAGATAATCTATGAAATGTATGAGTGATTCCCGAATGGCCTCCCAACGGTGAAGAGTGAAACTCACCAAGCAATCGAAAGCGAAGAGGAGCATCAGCGGCAACACCAAACGATCTCGAAATGTTAACAACCTATCACGGAAACTGAACCCAGGGGAACTCATGGGGTCATTGATGATAGATTACTGCCTTGCTATTAACTCAGAATGACAAAGGTTGGCTACTCGAAGTGCATCAATGATATCAAATGCAATAGTCGAGAGAGCCAAAAATTGAGCAAATGGAATTCGTAAAGGGCATCAGCTGCACCATTCAACTTACCAAACCTATACACAATATCGAAGTCATAACCAATTAATGTTCCTAACCATTTCTGTTGCTCCGAGGTTTGGATGACTTGCTGTGTAAAAGTCTTTAAGGGCTGTTGATCCGTAATAATTGTGAACTTCCTCCCAAGCAAATACTGTCGCCAATTGGAAATTGCTTGAGAAATTGCATACATCTCGTTTTGGTACGTGGATCCTTGCTGCATTCGGACACTCATTTGTTGACTAAACAAGGCAATGGGATGTTTCTCTTGTGACAACATAGCTCCAATCCTCGTTCCCGATGCATCTGTCTCCACGGTGAAGGATTTGGCGAAGTCAGGCAGCCGTAAAACAGGGGTGGTGCTCAATAGCTGCTTAAGCATTTTAAAAGCCCGTGCAATCTCCTCACTCCACCGAAATTATCCTTGCGAAGTAAGTCCGTGAGAGGGCCAGCAATCGAAGCAAAATGGCGTATGAAGTGACGGTAATACCCAACCAAGCCTCCTTAACAAAACCGGGGATAAGCCAATTCTGAATTGCAACTATTTTTTGAGAATCAACCGCAACTCCTTGGTGTGAGATTACATGGCCAAGATAGCCCACTGTAGTTTGGCCAAAAAGGCACTTAGATAGTTTGGCCATCAAGTTGTTTGCATGCAATACTGATAAGATAATGTGAAGGTGCTCCGAATGTGCCTCCCAAGTGGGACTATATATTAAGATGTCGTCGAAGAAAACGACGACAAATTGTTGAAGGTAAGGGCGAAAGACATTGTTCATTAAGCTCTGAAAGGTTGATGGTGCATTGGTGAGGCTGAACGACATTACAAGGAATTTGTAATGTCCGTTATACGTTGGAAACGCCATCTTACACTTGTCCCCCATTCGTACCCGAACCTAATGATACCCAACTAGTAAATTCAATTTGGAAAAATATTTGGCCCCAAACAATTCATCAAATAGCTCATCAATCGACAGAATCGAAAGCCTATCCTTCACGATGATTGCATTCAGAGCTCTATAATTAATGCAAAATTGTCACGTGCCATCCTTCTTTCGCACGAGCAATATAGGAGAAGAGAAGGGACTTGTGCTTGGCCTAATGAACCCTTCTTGCAACATCTCAGTGACCAGCTTCTCAAGTTCTTGTTTTTGAAAATGTGGATACCTATATGGTTTCACATTGATGGGCTCGCTATTAGGCAAGAAATGAATAGAGTGATCGCAATCGCGATGAGGAGGCCCTAAGAAACACATCGGCAAACGAACTCAACAATTCCTTTACATCAATAGGAGTCGTAGCATTGCTACCTGCGGGTAGGGAAACCAATTCTAATCGAAAGTATTCTGCAATAGCATTGATCTGATGCAATCGTCGCAACCCATTAAATTGAATCGACTAGGCCACTGGAGGAGCTTCCTTAGTCCAACGAATTTGTTGACCGTGATGAGTGAATTTTGCAAATTAGTCGCTTCTCACTGACGACCAGAATTGAAAAGCTGGGAGCTATGGTGACTGTTAAGTTCAAAAATTTTGCCACCCTTGTCTAGACAAAATTATGGGTATTGCCACAATTGAGCAGTATTTGAACTGGGTTACCGTGCACTATGCCTTGAAAGCGAAGGGTGGAAGCAGAATAGCCCCTAGCGAGAGCATTATAGGAGATGGCTGAATGTGGCTGTGGGGTTGGATTTGGGCTAGAAAATTTGGAGGCAACAACATCAGGTGCATGAGGTGGTGGGAGTGTGCTCGGATCTGCAGAATCAGGTGGAACGAAATCTGTCTTCCAATAATAATAGTTGTGGTTTGGCCTTGCACTTGTGATCCCTTGTGTACTTTAGTGATCCCTTGTGTACTTTTCATCACAATGATAGCAAAGTCCTTTAGCACGCTGTTGAGCAGCTTTTGTCGGAGTTAAGCGGCGAAAGGGGACTCGGTTGCCACTAGGTAATGTCGCCATGGACAGAGCAGTAGCCGGAGTAAAAGGAGCGGCGGCGTAGAAGGGTGGTGGTGTAGGTAACAGAGGCTACGAATGACTTAGGGAGGGTTTGAGAAGACTCTTTTCCAAATGGATCCTTTGCTCATGGAGTTGGGCCCAACTCATTGCTGCATCCAAAGTGGTGGGTTGATGGACTAAAACAGAATGTTTAATGTCAGCCCTTAAACTCGAAATGAAACAGTGGACAAGAAAACGGGTTGGCAAATGCACTATTCGATTGGTGATGGCTTCAAACTGAGATTGATAATGACTCATAGAAGAAACCTGCTGGAGCTTGGCCAAGAGACCCTCAGGTTCCTCAAGATTACGTGGTTTGAAACATTGTAAAATAGCCTCTGTAAATGCCGACCAAACTGAGAGTTAAAGGTTGCGATGCATCCAATCATACCAGTTCGCAACAGCGTCATCGAAGTAAAAAGAAGAGATAGTGACGTGATCGTTCACCTGAATCTGATAAAAATTGAAATAACGATCGACCTACATCACCCAACGATCCGGATGAACTCCAGAAAAATGTGCCATCTGCACTGGAGCGGGTTTGTATCGGCCAAGGGGAGTAAATCCAGATCCATCCAATGAAGAAGAAGCACCTCTCGAATCAGTGGACCCAGAGTTTTTGTGAGGAGACATGGCTGAGAAACGACCCAAAAGTTCCTGGAGAAGCCGTTTCTGGTCCTCCACAGTGGATGTTAATATATCAAAGTCGCGTGACAAGGTCGACTAAGAGTCTGCAATGGATTTGACATTGTCATCTAAAAGACTAAAACCTTCATACGTGTTTAATGCTCTATCATCTCTGTAGAGGTTCAATGAAAGCATCAATTGAATGTTTATTTCATTGTGGTTCAGCCTGATCTTGCGAAGGTAGGA
>JANZLX010174317.1:0-13003 GCA_025531955.1 Erythroxylum orinocense
GGAAGTCCCACCACATAAGCATTGTCATTGATCTGCTTCAGAACCTGGTACGGACCATACTTTTTCGGCTGTAGCTTGCTATAAACGCCCATTGGAAACCTTTCTCTCCGTAGAAATACCATGACCTCATTGCCGACAACAAAAATCTACTTCCTGCGATGCCGATCAGTTGCCTTCTTGTACTTTGCATTAGACTCCTCCAGCTTCTGCTTAACCTCAGCATGAACAACCTGCCAATCATTCACCATCTTTTCTACAGCGACACTTTTAATAGCAACATTAGGCAGATCATTTAGATCAATAATATGCTTAGGAACCTTAGTGTAAACAATAGAAACAGGTGACCTTCTTGTTGAACTATGGAAGGCATTGTTATATGCAAACTCTGCCTGAGCTAACGCAAAATTCCAATGCTTTGGTCTATCGCCACAAATACTCCTAATCAAATTACCCTGAGTCTTGTTCACCACTTCTGTTTGACCATCTGTTTGTGGATGAGCTGTGCTGCTAAAATTTAATGTTGAATCAAACAACTTCTATAAGGTCCTCCAAAAGTGCCCAAGGAACTTACTGTCTCGGTCCGAAGTGATGGTTTTAGGAGCCCATGTAAACAAACCACCTCTCGAAAGAATAATCGGGCAATATTTGATGCAACTGAAGTCTTCCTGCAGGGAATAAAACGCGTCATTTTTTAGAACCTATCCACAACCAAAAACACGGAATCCCAACCTCTTTGTGTCTGAGGAAGGCCTAACACGAAATTCATGGACAGATCCTCCTAAATACTATCAAGAATAGGTAAAGGCATATACAAACCTGTATTCTGTGTCTACCCCTTTGAAGTCTGACAGACATAACAGCGCTTCACCATGTTGTAGACATCCCTACGCATCCTTGGCCAAAAGAACCTATCTTGAATAGCAGCAAAGGTTTTGTCTCTACCAAGGTGTCCGGCTAGACCTCCTTCATGCAAGTCAAGAATAACCTTCTCCCTCAAGGAAGAATTCGGAATACAAAGTTGTTCTCCCTTGAAAAGAAAGTCATCTGTAACATGAAAATCCTCTTCAGGTTGGTTCTTTGAACACCTTTCCTAAACAGTTCCGAAATCATCATCAATTTCGTATAATCCCTTCAACTCATCAAAAACCATAACTTCAGTTTTCAGAGTCATCAACAAATCTGCACGCCTACTTAAAGCATCTGCAACTTTATTATGTACCCCCAATTTATGCATAAGTTTAAAAGGAAATTTCTGTAAAAATTGAGTCCACCTAACATGCATATCACTACTAATTCTTTTATGACTGCTCAAATACGTCAAAGCTTTATGGTCAGAATATAAAACAAACTCTTTATCGACCAAATAGTGCTCCCAATGCCTCAAAGCTCGCAATATATAATAGAATTTTTTGTCGTAAGTAGACTACTTTCGTCTTGCATCACTGAGCTTCTCACTAAAAAAGGTTATCGGCCTCTTCTCCTGTGACAACACAGCCCCAATTCCAAATCCGCAGGCATCACATTCCACCTCAAATAACTTGTCGAAATCCAGTAATGCTAAAACTGGAGCAGTACACAGTTTCTCCTTCAATTCAACAAAACTGGAATCTGCTTCTACACCCTATTAAAATTTCCGTTTTTTCAAACACTTCGTGATTGGTGCCACAATAGTACTAAAATTTTGAATAAAACGCCTATAAAATGCGGCCAGACTATGGAAACTTCTAACTTCTTTTACAGTCTTCAATGTAGGCCACTCTTTAATTTCCCAAACCTTCTCCTCATCAACTTTCACTCTATCGGCGCTAACCACAAAACAAAAGCTGGCTTGTCATGAAGATGCACTTCTTCATATCCACATAGAGCTTATTTTCTCTCAAAGTTCCTAACACTTCATGCAAATGCTGCAAATGCTCATTTTCTAAATCACTATAGATCAAAATGTTATCAAAATAGACAACAATAAATCTGCCAATAAATTTCTTGAGTACCTAGTTCATAAGCCGCATGAAAGTGCTTGGCGCATTTGACAATACGAATGGCATAACAAGCTACTCAAATAGCCCTTCCTTCGTTTTAAACATTGTCTTCCACTTATCACCCAGCCTAATTTGAATCTGGTGAAAGCCATTCTACAAATCGAGCTTGAAAAATACTTTAGCCCCATGAAGTCTGTCCAACATGTCAGCCTTGGGATAGGAAACTTATACTCGACTGTAATCTTATTAATTGCCCTACTATCTACACACATCCTCCAACTGCTATCTTTCTTTGAAGTTAATAAAGCCGGCACTGCACATGGACTTAGAATTTCTTAGATGTACCCTTTTCGTAGCAAATCTTCTACCTTTTCCTTCATAATTTTGCTTTCCTTAGGGCTCATTCTATAGTGAGACAGATTAAGCAGACTAGCACCAGGAATCAAATCAATTTGACATTGAATATCCCGTAAAGGTGGCAACCCAAGTGGTAATTCCTCTGGCATCAAATCACCAAGTTTTGTTAGCAACGGCATCACAGCTTTAGGAATTTGTACTGCATTCTTCTCTTCTTCACTAGCCAATAGCACATGTTTGACAACTACAGCATGCACTTCTTTTTTCTCCCTCAACTCAGCTTCAAACTCCTTCACAGTAGTGGAAACTGTAAAAAGGGTTCGTCCCTCCACTTTAGAAGCTTTGGCACGAGCACTCTCTTTCGTTGGCAGCAAGGTAAATTTAACCCCTCCTTTCTCCACCTTGTAGATGTTATCTCTGCCAGCATGTTGGGCATTAACATCAAACTATCAAGGGCTACCGAGAAGCATGTGACAAGCATCCAAATTGATAGTATCGTGTAAACTTTATCAGAATATTTGCCGATAGAAAAAGGAATCTTACAGCACTCCGTCACTTCAATTTCCTCACCAGGTCAAATCCATCCAATTTTGTATGGATGTGGGTACTTCTCAACTTGTAGTCCCAAATTCTTAACAGTATCCCTGTCTATTATATTCTAACAGCTGCCACTATCAATGATAATATTAAATAGCCTACCACTAATAGTGCACCTACTTCGAAACAGCTTATGCCGCTGTGAGTGTTCTTCCGGTTTAGAAGTTAGCATCAATTTTCTCACGATATAATTTCTTACAAGATCATCATCCTCTGTTTCATACTCATCATCTTCACCATCGGGTTCGCAGACTACTTCATCCTCTTTTGGATCAACAATACTAGAGGTGTCGTCAAGGAAACAAGACCGCAAATGAGTACACTGTCGAGCTTATGAGGTTGGCTGAACGTAACAACCTGAGGGAGACTGAGGATTAACAAGTTGCAAGGTTTTTAGGTGGATTAAAGCCAGCGATTGAAGATAAGATTGGTGTACAAGTTTTAAGATCCTTATCTGAAGCCAAAAATATAGTTTTGAGGGCTGAGATGATGCTACAGGAGAAGAGTAGATCTAGGGATTCCTCTCGTAGAAGCTATAATAAGTACTCCAGAACCTCTTTTGAAAAGAATAAAAGTGTGCAGAAGGATGATGCGCTAAAAGAGTGGAAGGCCATAGGTAAGCAGAAGGATGATGGGTAGAACGAACAGCCATGAGGTAATAATCCATATGCTAAACCAATCCCGGGTAAATGCTTCAAGTGTAATCATCAAGGGCATAGATCCAGTCATTGTCCTTGCCTTATAGTTGTTTGTCCTGCCCATCATCCTTCTACTTACCTGTGGCCTTCCGCTCTTTTTGCGCATCATCCTTCTGCACACTTTTATTCTTTTCAAAAGAGGTTCTGGAGTACTCATTATAGTTTCTGCTAGAGGAATCCCCAGATCAACTCTTCTCCTGTAGCATCATCTCAGCCTTCAAAGCTATATTTTTGGCTTCAGTTAAGAATCTTAAAACCTGTACACCAATCTTTTCTTCATTCGCTGGCTTTAATCTACCTAAAAACCTTGTGACTTGTTGATCCTCAGTCTCCCTCAGGTTGTTACATTCAGCCAACCTCATAAACTCGACAATGTTCTCATTCACGGTTTTGTTGCCTTGATGACACCTCTGGTACCATTGGAACAGGAGTTGTTCATAGTCAGGAGGAAGGTATTCTACTCTTAGCAACCTCTTCTTCTTCTCCCAGTAGTGATTTTTCCTTTTCCATCATAAACTCTTCGCTCTTGAACTCTTTCCCACCAAGCGAATGCCCCACTTTTCAATCTACAAGCAACCACCTTAACCTTCTTTTCCTCTAGGATGTACATGTAGTCAAAGAATCTTTCTACCTCTGCAAGCCAATCTGAGAAATCTTCAATATTTATGCTGCCATAGAAATAAGAGATCTTCACCTTCAATTTGTAGTCAAGGTTGTTACGATCAGGGTTCCGATGTCCACGTCGTCCTTTCCCTACCATATCATCATCTGAATCTGAATCTTCTTCAAGAATAGGTTTGTTGATAGGTCGTTCTTCCATACGATTCCTACAGCCATTCCTATTCCTATTACTCACGATTGCCAGGTTTGCAATCTGATCAGCAAGTTCCCAAAAACGTTGGTCAATTCGCTCATTAATATCCTTAATATGATCCTCCAACACTTGAAACCTTGGATCGGCATCCCCTATCGCCTCAGTTCTAAGATCATCGTCGCTAGAACTGCTGCTCTCTCTTCCTGCCATCAGAATCAACCAGTATCTGATACCAACTGACGCAGCGAGTAAAGTATAAACACACAAGTTTCAATCCGAAACCTGAATTCAATTGAGAGAATCTCCAAAATATGAAGTGTTTTCAAAACCCTCAAAATGGTGTAGAAAAGAGTTTAAATAGGTCCCAAATCCTAAAACGTAAATAACTAAAACAATAGACTTTGACTAAAAAAAATAGTTAATTTTTTGAAGCCCATCAAATCTACGAACTCTTTCGTTTGGACTTCTGACGCGCAGCCTATTCTTGAAAATCATCCGCAGCACGTTCCACATCAGATTGTTTCTGATACTCAAGAGGGTCCTTCATTGATGTATATGCTATTTTTAAGAATTGCTCTAAATAATTGACTCCAGTTTAGATTTGTTTGGGATGACTTCCTCATTGATCTAATTGACATGTACTTTTGTAGAATACCTAGTGGTTGCCAGTGTTGTCGTGTTAAGAGAAGTTTCATTCATCATTACCTATAATAAGTTTCATTACCAATACTAACTTCATCTTTAACCTTGAAGATCTTAAGAAGTGTCCAAGAAATAAGAGGATTTGGTTTAGGATGTAGAGAAAATTCCCTTTTAAGAATTTTGAATGAATCTGTTCCACACTATGCAACTCCTTATCAGCGTAGCGTTTTCAGATTCTTCTGACTAGTAGCATCTTGTTCATTATTTTAATTGATTAGAACCATAATTAAACTTGTCTCCAACCTGTAAAAACTTCTTGAAAATTCTTTCTATTAATTTGATCATCTTTGAAGGAATGGAGAGAGGTGAGCACTCTAGCAGATATAAAGACTATTTAATGAAACAATATTAATTATTGTCATCCAACGAAGGAGAGGTTTGTGTTGCAAATGTCTAAACTACATTCAATTTGATTAAACGAAGACAAATAATGTAGACAAGTATTGTATTAAGTGACCGTTTCACCACAATAGCTTAAACTGTTGTGTGAGACCAACTTAATTAATTTTATATATTCACTAATATACTCCCTCAAGTGAAAGCCCCTTGGGCTTGAAACTTGCATAAGCTTACTTTATCTTGTGCTAAATAATAGGTGGATGGTAGGATTTGAACTCACGATCACTTGGTCACAAAGGCTCTGATATCATATTAAGTGACCATTTCACCACAAAAGCTTAAGCTATTGTGTGAGACCAACTTAATTGATTTTATATATTCACTAATACCATAAACTCATAAAGCTAATTTAGTCTTGGAATTGAATTGTTGGAGATTCATTTTTCATTTGATAAAGGAAGACTCTGCTAATGGAGTTCTGCGATAATTACAGTTCCTGGAATATGCACATAATGGCTCGTTTTTTGCTTTCTGTATTATAATTGTCGACGGTGAACTATATACAATATTGTTTATACAATTAATTTAATTAAGCCATATCTTAAAGAAATAATCTCAACTTTTTTTTTAAACGGAAGAACCAATTTCAACTTGAAGTTTCTTCAAATTTCTGAAAACTTTTACATGATATAACCAATGTAGGATCTTTGGAGATTGTATGACTTAATGATCTTTTTAAACTTGTTCTCATATGACTTAATGATCTTTTTAAACTTGTTCTCATCAAAAGAAGTGTTATAATTCTTAGCCTCATATGCATCAAAGCATGATAAGTTGATAACTAATCTGGAATGGGCTGGTAATAATGATATTCATATCCGTCACCAAAGCTATACACATTTTAGTATCCAAGTTGCTGGCATGGAAATTCATAATATGGACGATCAAATTTTAATTAAATTTTCAAATTGTAAAATAGAAAAATTTTCTAATTTTCTAATGTAAAATAAAATTCGAATAGCTACACACTCCTTAAAAATATTACTTTTTAATAATAAATTCATTTATTAACAAATTTTGTATTAGGGTAAATAAAAATGTTTATTTCTTAATTTTTAAAATCTTATTCCGAGTATATATAATGTAGCTTTCTCATACAGAAGAAACTAAAATCATAAAACTAAAATCATTGAATCATAAAACTAAAATCGTTCATACTAAATTTGGTAGTTTAAGTGCTGCTATCAAAATATGTTAGAACGATGAAAGTTCGTGTAGAACTACGGAACAAGAAATCATGTCAAGTTGATGCATGAAAATTTCTGGCATCACTGTTATTGTGACATCCCCTTATTTCGTGGAAGCTTCAACTTTAGCATTTTCTTTTGTCGCACACTAACCAACCAGATATTATTATATAGAGCATTATTACGACTATACAATGATTCGAAAGCTTGCATTATGATGGCCACTAACTATGACTTACTCAGAGGGTTTAACATCTTTTGGTCTACCATAAAGTGGTAATATTAGTTAATCAAACCGTTATGACCCACCTTATGGGACTTGCATGATATTGAAGAGATTACATTAGGTATTTGTTGGATTCCAAAACGTGTTCTTGGATGATATTGAAGATATTACATTAGGTATGTGTTGGATTCAAAAACATGTCTATACATCCAGTTGACAGTCAAAAAGATTTGGTTATTTTCAAACAATTGGATGCAAGAACACTGTTTAGTTATTTGGTCAAATTTATGATATCATCAATCTTTATTAATTTAAATAAATATTCACTTTCAAGATTTATGATCATTCACTCTCCTTTTTCTCTATTTTTCCACTCAGTAAATCTCTTTATAAGCAGAAGATCTCTCAGGATCCCAAATCCGTAAGCTTATGAACTCATCTTCTTTTAAGGAAATCATCATAAGATATGCCAGAGAGAAACCTTAGGTGTGAAAACAAAAAACATATCTTCGTAAATTGACACGGATCGAGTTGAGTTGTACCAACAAAAGATGACGACTTTAAACTATTATTATTAATCTGGGCAGTTAAAAACCAACATGTCAACTCTGGCATTAATTAATTCCAAGGTTGGAACACTATGTTTTTATTAGGATTGGAATGTGGTTCATATATTTGTATGAATTCTATATAAATATGTGAATGATATTTAATGAAATAAGATAGGAACTGATTAACTGAAACAGAAAATCTGATTTTATTAATTTCATAATGTCACAACAAAATCAACAAACCTACATAAACAATGTTTTAAAAATCAGACCAAACATCAAACTGATCGAAAGAAGGGTTTAAGATTTAAAGGTTCAATAGGTAGTGAACCGCTATAAAACTGATATATAATAAATAGAAGTAAAACTTATAAGAATAAGTAAAAATAAAATATTTTATTGAAATAAAAATATATCAATATCTATTATTATATAATGAATTAATAATAAATAAATATAAGTCTAATATAAATATTAAAATAACAATAAAAATCAAAATTATATTTTTGAAGGAGGTTGTGTCTCATCATCGTCAAAAGCTTCAAATTCTCCAACGCTATTTAAAGATTCGTAAATTACACTTTCATCTAAAGTAGTAGAAGTTGCATCAACTTCTTCTACTGCATTAAAATAAATTACAAATTAGTAATGTATGAAATTATTCTCAATTGTAAATTTGTAATACAGTTAATTTTAACTTAAATATGATCAAAATAAGATATGAACTGACCATCAGTAGATGTTCTTAATTCATTCATTGTGACAAATGCATTTTTTCATAAATCGTCTTTTTAAGTTTATTATAATCAAGATCAGATAATGATTCTTCTTCTTCGATCCAAAAATCAATATGTTCAATACAATCAATATTAACTGGATCATATGTTCTCTTCTTACTAAACGATTTGAATACATAATTGAGAAATTATAAAAACAATAATAAAAATAAAATTATTAAAATAAAAACAAAACTATAAAATAGTAAAATACATGTTCTTCATTCTCAAATTATAAGTAACATAAACAAGGTCATCAAGTCTTTGATATTCCAAACTATTTTGTTTCTTTGTATAAATATGTTTAAAAACACTCCAATTACGTTCACAACCTGATTCAGAAGCTGTTTAACTGAGTAACCTAATAGCGAGTTTTCTCAATATTGGAGCACTGTCACCGAATAATTTTCACCACTCATCTGTATTATAAATTAATAGTTGTGATAAAAATATATATTATTAATAAGTAAATAATGAATTAAAAGTATAAAACTTACCTGACTGTATTTTTTAATATAAGTTTTCTCTTTACTAATGATTTAGCAAAACTCTCTAAACCTTCACGATATAATTTAATTTCATTTATCGCTTGTAATTGCTCTTCAATAGAGAAAATACCTTTGCATTCAATCACATCAAACAAACCGCCCATAATATTAATTGTGCATTCTTCTCCACTATATAAGCAATAAGGATTGAGAAAATAAGCTGCTAAGTAGATCTTTTGAGTAAGATGCTTATCTCATCGTCGATCAATAATATCTATATAAGACTTGTACAATTTCTCCTTCCCTTTAAAAATATTTATAATTGTTTTGTGATATATATATATATATATATATATCTCAGAGATAGCTTCTCATCTGAATCAATAATCCTTAATAGCCTTATAAGCGGAGCCACAATCTTCACAATAATCAAGCAAGCATCACAAACTTTATTATCTAGAATACTAGCACAAACTTCTTTTCCTGTTTCACTCTTTGATAATTTACGACTTAAAAAGTATTTACTTGTAACTAAACTTTGAAGTAGTTGGTTATGTTCATAAACACTTTTCAAAATAATAAATGTAGTTGCAAACTTGGTAGCAGCGGGACGAACGATCTCAATCCAATCTTCCTTGTTTTCTTAACCAAGACAAAAATGTGACATGATTATACATAAAAATTGTGATCTTAAATATGCGTGAAGCAAGACTAAAAATATGGCCCGTACCACCAATATCTTTTAAATAATATTTATACAATGAGCAGTGTATAGAGACCAATAAATATGCCCATACTTTGATTGTAATAAGTACCCAGCTGATACATAATTAGTTGCATTATCTGTAACAAAATGCACAATATTTTTTAGTCCAACCCACTCGACAATTTCAAAGAATAATTCAGATAATGCATTAACATTTTTTACCATGTCAGAAGCATCAACAGACTTGATAAAAGTTGTTCCAATATTACAATAAACTAATAAATTAATCAAGATTCTTTGTCTTTAATCAGTCCACTCATCTGTCATAATAGTGCATCCTGTTAATTCCTAACTAGATTTATATGTATCCATAATTAGCGTATAGACCCTTTTTAAATTTTGAAGCAAAGGTACACGCAACTCATAATAAGATAGTACCTTAAATCCTGGACCTATTACTATTGTAACATCAATTGTTTCTTGAAAATATAGTGAATTTAAAGTATTTAAAGGAATACATGAATGATAGAACCATTTAGCCCATGCTCTTTTACATCGTAAAACAACATCCTTATCAACCATAAAACTTTTTAGACTAGGCTGAGAACCAGGAGTAGTTGTTGTCTATGTCAATAGTAGCTTTTCTTTTTCCTTTATCTAATACTTGTAGTGTTTCATCATCTCCAAAAGATAGATCATGAGTCTCTTTATTTTCCTTTTTCTTTTTTACTTGTTGTTGCAAATATTTTTCAATCATATCACGTACATCAAGTGGTACTGTTTTGCAAGAAGCAATATTACCTTTAACACCAGCAAAATGTTCTTTCATTCTAAGAATTCCTCCCCTTTAAATATTCTACTGCAAAATATACAGTTATATTAGATATTCTCATCAAATGCTTGAGAATAAGAAAAATAATTGGACTTACCACGAGTAGAGGATAGTTCCATATTCTCCATTATGATTTAACCTAAAAAGTATTAAAAAATAATTGGGTATATTGTCGTTAGGGCAAAAGTATACAACTTAAATAATTTTCATTATCAATTATAATAAAGAAGACAAACAAAATGGATACACAAAAGACCAACAGATGTTACTCACTTATTAAACTTTGCTCCAGCAATTGCTCCACTTTAAATAGCCTAACTGAAATATTGTTAGTTTTCAATTTTGGTGCTTTAGATCAACAAATTGAATAGTTAAAAGAGTATTTATAACTCAACTATCAAAACCAGAAATTGATATGAAATAGAGTTTTAAATATTACAGAAATTGATATGAAATAGAGTTCTAAATGTTACAGAAATTGATATGAAATGAAGTTCTAAATGTTACAAAAATTGATATGAAATAGAATTATAAATGTTACAAAACTTATCACTATCAGAAATTGATATGAAAAAAGAGTTATAAATGTTACAAAAATTGATATAAAATAAAGTTCTAAATGTACATTAATTGATATGAAATAGAGTTCTAAATATTACAAAACTTATCACCACCAGAAATTGATATGAAATAGAAATATTACAGAAATTGATATGAAATAGATTCTAAATATTACAGAAATTGATATGAAATAGAGTTCTAAATGTTACAAAATTTGAAACCTTGTAAAAATGTGTAGTTTTGTACAGTGACAGACCGGTTGAACGGATTTGACAAAAAAATCAGACAGATGGTTCAAATTATTTACTTCTAATTTCAATGGAATTTGTCGCTGATGAAGAAATCACTCAAGACCAGCAAAATTTCCTATCATCTCTTCCACGGATAACTAGGGAAGTTTTGTGTATAAGTCAGTTTTGTCCGTTCTTTTAATGTTGGATAAAATAATGAAATTTATGAGTAGCAGATGATTCAAGGAAAATGTTCAAATATTTTTTTCTTCACTCCATATCTTATTATGTGATTATTAACTTTCCATACATGGATTCTTCCGCTTTAAATTTCTCTTCGGTGTGCTAGCAATTAGCAGCAGATCGAGAGAAAACAATGTGGTGATGAGAACTAGTCGAGCATCGCAGAAGCCCCGAAGATAACATGATCCTTACACAATATATATTTCAACCTACAGATGAATTCAATATCGGGTAAAGCGGTAGGTATTTGTGCCCCATCTATCTGCCATACACGTAAAACCGTGGACGAAACAGCTTCTTCTTTTTAGTTTCCGATTTTTCAGCGGGTCAAGTTTCAAGTAACATAAATCAACTTATCAATAATGTTGTTTTGGACGGCATTACAAGGGCATCTGTATACATTATAAGAAAGCCTCCAGCAAGTCAAGATGGGCCCCCCATACCTAAATTCTGAACCCTAAGTTGTCTTTTAGAATTCAAAGGACCATCTAAAATTTAGTTTACATGATTTTTAGAAGTTAGTGGTGGAGGGCTCTCCAAAGAGCTTAATTTGTTCAAATTTTGAGCTTAGCAGTTCTTCCATAAATTTTGAAGTTATTGATACGGGGTGGTAGCAAAACTTTCTAAAAAGAGAAGTTTTGATTGTCAATATGATCAAGAGAAATTATATCCTTAAACATATGTTATGATATGCTTCAGTTATATATTTACATAATGTTTCATATGTTACATACGTTAGCATCTGTTCGTAAATTCAAGGTAGGAAGGAGTTGGATATCTTGAGTTTGAAAACAAATTCTTAAAATCACTGATATAGATGTAATTTGATAAGAATATTAGCAATTTGAGAATATTATGAAGTAGGGAAAAGTTAGAATAGTACCTTAGATATTCAAAAACACGATGTCAGACAAAATGAAAATCAATCTCAATGAAGATATCATTCTTAGAAATTTGTACGGCACTATAATTACAAAGAAAATGAGTTGCAGAAGTAAACACCTATATCTTGAAGCAACTAACGTAACCAAAGGGTTTGGAGGTTGTCTCCAAGAGCTTGATATTCTACTTTTATACTAAAGTGAGATAATTATTTGTTTCTTATTGTGCTATGAAATGGGAGTTATGTTAAGGAAGAATCAATTATTAGTATGTAGCGGCATTCAGTTAGATCTATAGCCGAGACAACATCAAAATATGTTCGTTACTCTAGTGGAGAAGAATAACAGAAGTGAAGACCATAAAGAGAGTATGTGAAGTAATGAATGATATGAAAGAATAGCAGAGAAGTGATCGGCACAGAGTGTTGACATATATTGACAGACAACATGAACAATATGTGATATAAGAACGGGAGACATTGAGGTATATAATACTGCCAACTAGCTAACAATAAAGAATACCGTTTTTGAGGAGAGTCTCATCATCATATCATTAGTAGCGAAAAGATGAACATTAATTTCAAGAAAGTGCTAGTAGTTCTCAAGATAATGCGGTGAGATCTTGCCTTTGAACAATAAAGACGGACTAGTTCTGCCAAGACCAAGGACTTGGAAAGGGTGGCTCCGTGAATTCAAAATAGTGTTCTTGCTGTTCCACCACAGAGCTACTAGCATTGTTGCCTAAGAATGGCACTGGTACTTGTGGAGATGGATCA
>JANZLX010174393.1:0-12996 GCA_025531955.1 Erythroxylum orinocense
ACATCCGATTAAACTATAACCAGATTCATCCAAACATATACCGCAATCTCCAACTCGGAGTGTTTACAATAATATGATTGAAATCTAAAACAATGAATGATTACCCCCTTTGAAGCTCTCGGAACTCAAACCGTAGCTACATCTTTAAGAGATTGGAAACCTAGCCACGCATCACGTCGGAGAACTCCAACACTGCTGGAAAACAGACGCTACTCATAGCTCAAACGAAAAACGGGCAAAGGTAGTATGCGACGAACAGTGGACTGCGATGAAGAAGATGAAGGTGAACGTCGTCTGATCGGCTACCCACTCTGCAAAAACAAACAAAGTAAAACCTATCAGAAACGAAAAGAAGAAGAACTGTGGTTTCGGCCGACTCTCCCTTTACCTAATTTGGCAAAATATACATAGAGAGGTTAGGTCGGACCGGGTTGCACAATGACGAATGGGAGGTAATTAATTCAAAAATTCATTCGTCGCGACGAATGGGAGTTCTAGTTCGTCCCGACGTCTGGAAGAAGTCTCACGACTTGTTGACTTTTTGGTTGACTCCTTTGTTCCTACAAAATAAATACTTGCAGTATCAATTATCCTCACAAAATTTATAGAGAAATTGATATCAAATGATGACAAAGTACTGACAATTTACAAATTATGAAAGCTCGATTTGAGGAACCAATTTAAGCATCAAAAATCAACAATTAGGAGTCAATAAGTACACAAACAGTTAAGAAAGTGACGCCAATTTATAGAATAAACTTGGCTCAATCACGTACCTCATCGCGACGTGTGCTTTGCTACGTCACGACATGTGGTCCAAGAAATTGTTTCGCCATGGTGTCTAACCATAAATCGCAGCGAGGGGCAGTTTTTGTTTATTTTGCTTAATTGACCTTTCTGTGTCTCTGTTTTCTCTATAGGACAATGCCTCGTACTAAGAATGCAAGCGCCTCTTAATGTCCCACTACCCCCTCAAATGTCCTTCCCTCTTCAAACTCCCTCAAATTTTCTTCCGACCATTCTCCTTCACCCCATCCCGCTGCTTCTTCAGATTCTTTGTAGTTTTCCTCGAAACACTCTCCATCCCCCTAACCTTCCCATTATTCCCATCACCCAGCTTCACCAACCCACTCTTCGTCTCCTCTGGTCGATCCGGAGTATTCTTATCTGGCCACAAAAATCGAGGCCAGGGCATTACTCAAAGAACGACCTTTCCCTCTCACTCCCCACAATAATCCTTTTGTTCGCCAGCTCGTCTAGAGCCAGCTCTCAAGTTTAGTGCAACCGAGAACTCCTGGCAATGCCACCTTTATCTGTCACTTCTATACCTATGTTCGTTACTACAGTACCTTCGGCATTAATTTCTGAAGTGTCACCATTCCCTGTGCTTTCACTGCCATCGCCATTCATGAACACTTTCACCTTTCCTTAACCCCTCTCTGTCACTATGCAGATCTCATCCATTACTACCGCTGGGATAATGTCCTTCGTACCCTCTGTCCCGCGGGTGTCGAATGGTATCAACCTAGGGCCTCCCAGAGATATATCTGATGAGTTAACCTTCGACCAGAGGCCCACCCTTGGCTCCGTCTGATTTGTAACAATGTCCTTCCAACCACCCATCTAGCCTTAGTACCTAAGGAACAGGCTCTTTACATCTACCTTCTTATGGTCGGTCGTTCGGTCGACATTGCCCATGCCATCATCTCCGCCCTCCGCCAATTTATCCTTATCCACCCTAACCCATTCCATAATCTTTCCTCACCTGATCAACGATGTGTTTCGGTCCTATCGGGTCCTGGAACATTCAACCAACCATACTTTTGAGCCAGCCTCACTATTCAAATATATCTGTCTCCTGTAGCTCCCTCGTCCCTTCCTTCTCCACCCATTGTTACTCCTCAT
The DNA here is from genome assembly GCA_025531955.1 of Erythroxylum orinocense. NCBI lineage: Eukaryota > Viridiplantae > Streptophyta > Magnoliopsida > Malpighiales > Erythroxylaceae > Erythroxylum > Erythroxylum orinocense. The sequence goes on from JANZLX010174393.1 coordinate 1,906, forward strand.
CCCGAGGCTTTGCCTCTCGAGGACGTCCCTCCTCCACCTCCCTCTCCTGCCCCCTCATCCGACCAAACCCTCACCCATCAGGTCGCCCTTCTTTGCGAGGACATTCGACGCATCGAGGCCCAATGGGAGGCTGACCACCAGTTTCACCGTCAGATGTATGCTCTGATTGCAGCTCACTTGCATTTTCCTCTTCCTCCTGCAGCCAATGAGTCTTCGGCCGATCTTAGAACCGCTGCAGCAGCCCCTCTTGCTCCCCCAGCTGATGATCCAATAGAGTAGGGTCGGCTTTTTGTTCTTTTTTGTTTTATTTTGTGTTCCTTTTTCTTGTAATTTCCTTACTTTTGTTAGTTCCTGGGATCCTTAACCCATTTTGTACTAGCATTCTTTCATATTAATGATCAATCCCACATTTTCTTTTATTTATATCTCTTCCTTCCTTGTTATTTTTGGTTCCATTATGCTCATTCTCATTGAGGACAATGTGTTGCTTAAGTGTGGGGGAGTTGTTTTCCTACTTATTTTCCTTTTTGCATGCTTGTTGACATCTATTTATGAGTGTGTCAGCCAATTTTGCACTATGTTTTACTTTTTAAAACTTGGAAATTTATCATTCTGTTGTCCCTCACTGTGACGAGAGACCTCATGTCATGACGAGGTTGGTTACTTTGGCATGAACGTCTCCACGTCGAGTCTGCTCAACGCACACTGTTATACGCCGCGACGTCAATTCTTACATTAATGATTTTTTATTTACTCTTTTTACTTAATTCAAAATTTTTTTTCTGCACTACGATCTTCTAACTTTTGTTTTCAAGGCCTTTATAAGTTTCAAAGTGGTGCTTGAGTTTAGGAAAATATCTTCCATTCTTTTAATGATAATCGGTATTGGCTAATTTTACTTTCGATGTTTTCAACACAAAGTAAATGAAGGCATGCTAACAAAGTAACACTTTAAGTTTTTGAGACTTGAGATTGTTTATTGAGATATTACCCTTGTTGGAAGGATATTTGGCCTGATTTTTCTTCAATCTTTGTGTGTATCTGCTTATTTTATATATCTCTAGAACTTGTTTCAATTCTTAATCAAAGCTTTATGAACTATAATTTTGTTGATATGATAGAGACGTTCTTTCTTCACCCTTTTTTCCTAAACACAGCCCCACAAACACTTATCCTTTGCTAGCCCCTTGAGCCATTATTTATGAGCACATGCACACATCCTTGTATGATGTCAATAGTTTAATTTACATTTTCTTCTAGTAAAAAAGTGAAAAGGTGTGAGTTGCAAAAAGGGACAGAAAAAATATAGAAAAAGAAAAGAAAGAAAAAGAATACTACAAGCAGTTTCAATTAAATACATATATAGGTGTACCAAAAAAAAGTGTGTCAATATTAGTTTATCTGTTGACATCCATTTCATAATTGTAGTGCATGTGTTCATACTATTTCTTTCTTTATTCATTCCATCCATTAATCTAGCCTTCCATACATTACAACCTTAAAAAGTCGTCTTAATTTTCAAAATTATAGTTCTTGCAGTGGAGAAATAGGACTATCACAAGCTTATGGTAGAGAATGGATTAGGCAGATTTAGAGTGAAAATATCCCTAAACACAAGTGAGATAAGAGCAAACACTTTACCTTGAGTGACATCTCTTTTGGCCAATCTCTTGGATTAAAATTCTTTTAGTGCTTATTTTCTTAACACTCTTTCAGTCCGCTTTGATTGATTTATGAGAAAGTGATTTTTTGTCAATATCCTATTATTGTTTTGAGCATGGTCAGATTTTTCTCTTACACTTGTGTCTTTTTGACTCTTATAAACTTTGTTTAGGAGTACAAAGGTCTAAGTGCGGGGGAATTTGATTAAGCCAAAGTTTATCATATAAATTGGCGACACTTCCATATCTTTTAATATACTTTTTGACTGTTAATTCTTGATTTTGTGCTTAAATTAGTCCTTTAGTGTGAGCTTATATTTTATGTAATTTGATAGTAAAAATTGTTACAAATTGGCATTAATTGCATTATAAATTTTTCTAAGAATAATTGATACTGCAAATTGCTATTTTATATTGTAGGAACCAAAGGAGTCAAAACGAGTCAGATGAGTCAACATGAGGACATGAGCTCCAGAACGCCCACCGCAGCGTACCAAGAAAAAAGCTCCCGAAGCGTAAATTAATTATTTCGCGCACCGAGTGATCCAGAAAGTGCACGCTGCAGTGCAACTCTCTCATCGTCGTGGCTAACTGTCGGGTATCTGAACTAAATTTGGAAAAATCCCTCACTATTTTGATCCGACCCGCGACTCATCCTTTAAAAACCATGCCAAATTAGGTTAAAAGGGGAATTCATTTTTCGGTAGGTAGTGGAGACATATCTCAAGACCGACACTCAAAGACCATTACTACCTCTCATCCGCGACCATCACTGCCATCTCTGATCAGTTTCATTGTTGACTTCATTGTCGGTTGCTACTGCTACCATAGGTGACATCGGAGCTTCCGCGATTGTGAGGGTTTCCAGAGTCAAGCACGGCTAGATCACCATTCCCTCTTGAAAATGTAGCAATGGCTTGAGTTCACTGGGCTTTAAAGGGCAGCTATTTTACATTGTCAAGTTTAACTGCGTGGTTGTAAATTGTTGAGTTAGGGTTTACGACCGTGTAGTTAAATTAGCATGGTTAAAGTTTAATCAACTGTTGAATGATGTCTTGTGATATGGATTTGGTTATATGTAGAACTTTAATGCTTAATATATGAAGTTATGAAGTTTCATATATGTCTTCTTAGTGATTGTGTTAATCCTCTTTTATTTGCCTAGTTGTGTTTGATATTGAGATTATACTTGATCTAATTTGACAACTTGTATTAACTTGTCCATTTCACACACTAAGATGCATTTAACAAGGTTTTAAGAAATGGAGTTCATTAATTAAAATCTTCGAGTTCTTTAAGGTTTGTTATTCGAAAACTTAGTGAATTTCACTCCCAGGAAAAAAATTTTGAACCATGATAGCCTAAGCTTGTTTTCAAGAGCACATTATCATATGCGATTTTTTTTTTAATTTTCAATTTCAATTTTTCCAAAAATCCAAAAATACTTTTTATACATGCTTCTTTAATTTAGTTAAATTTCCTTAATTCCTACCAATGATCCAAATCCCGTTTTTTATCAACTTTGTTTGCATTTTTGACAATTAGGCTAGCTTAAACCTTTTTTGCTAGGTTCCGATTAAGTGAGATGACCCGAGGTTGCATCCTATATTGCAATCCTTGGAATTAAAATTTTTTTACTCGGTTTTCAAGAGATTAATCTTAAGATCGAACGTCGGGCCCAATCAATCACTAATCTCCGTAAAATATCTAAAAGTGATGATATCACTATAAACTCTTTATTTGAATGAATATTCCCTTACACATATTTTAATTAATAATTCGATCATGTAGAGACTAGATTAATACTATGTAAAAATTCATTCCAATCATATCAAGAATTATAATGAAACACATATGAGTTCACCACTCATCAAAATTGTGGTTCGCAATAAAAGAATGTTAAAATGTATGTTTTAAGATTAAAGTAACGACCTACTTTATTCTTTAAAAAACATATGTGATTCCATTTTCATTTAATTGTTCCATTATCGATAGTTAACTACTATCATGATATGAAACTCATCATTCCTTTGAAGTAAACTCCTTTACTTACACAGAGATAAATCACAATACTATAGTCTAAACCTTAGTCAAGTGACCAACTTGATTATTCAACTGTGAATCAACTAATTTAGATTCTAATAATATATATGTTTCCCATACATTTCCATGTATATGTATATTACTTACAAAATAATCTTGGTACCTTATGACTAGTTATATAATGTTCATACAAATAAAACCAATCTCTTTTGTTTTATTAATAATAAATATTTTCATTACAAAAGTAACTAGAAGAAGATTAAGTTATATGTAAATATACTTGCTTTCCAGAGCACTATATTTACATAACTCCAACATGTTATTCAATGGGTATTAATTGGCAGCATGTAGATGCTATATATGTGGCTTAATGGCTATTTAATAGTAGTATGTATGTTGTACATAGTGTAATGGTTGAACAAAAATAGATTTTTAATCTTATAAAATGCTAAGATTTTTGTTAAGCACTTTTGTCATAAAATTTGTAAAACAAGGTAGTAAATTATGAATGTACTTAGTAGGTTTTAGGAACCCTTCAAGGGTCTCCCTCATAGCTAAGTAAGACAATAAAGTTTTCTCATCACCGTAAACTTGGGACTAATAAAGGAAAAGCACCGAACACATGAGGGTGCTTTACAATAAATGAAAAACAGTGAGTGTACCTTTAAATTTATTTTGTAAAGACTGTTTTACCTTATTGTGAAAAGTATGTTTATGAATAATTCCATTAGTACTACTACTTGAATTTAAAAGTTAATCTTTATAAAGTATACATATGCTTTGATTTAGCATTGAATTTAGTTTTGGATACACTTGGAAACCAATGAGATGTACGCACGCTTTAAATTGGCATTGAAATTTGCATATGCATTAAATTGGTATACAAATGGATATTGAATTTGTTTTGAATTGGTATTAAGATGAGGTGCGCTTATGCATAATTGTGATTTAGCTTATGGTACACTGTTAGGTCTTTATACATACGATTATATCGATCAGAGTACGTCCTAACGTGTATGGCAGTGTTTAGGGGAATCTTTCACTAACAAGGGTGGTGTTGTGTCTGTCAGTATGTCCTGTGAGTCTCCCTCTGCACATGTGGAGTATATGTTATGCTACTGTTACGGGTAAGCAATATAGAACTAGCTCTGTAACCACTGATTTATATGTAGTGCTAGCATCGTTATGAGTAAGCGATGCCGAACCAGCTTCATAACAATCGGTATATAGAGATTAATCAAGCATGGGTAAGCGATGCAGAACCAGCTCCGTAGCCTTACACCTAAGATACCATATGACAATGAAAATTAGTGATAGGCTATGTTTTAAAAAGAAAGTTCATGAAAGTATTGATTACCATCATTGAATACTTTACAAGAAAAGTGGAACTTGATCACAGAAAAATATATATGTTTTGTTTTACATATGCATTGATCTTATGAAAAGAAAAGAATGTGTTTTGTAAGAAATTTGCTTATCATTTGAAAAGAAAAGAAATTGTTTTAATTTATGAAGGATAATATTTGTATAAATGTTTTTATTGGAAACTAATAACACTCACTGAGCTTGTTTAGCTCACCGTTTATAATCTATTTTTAAATAAAACCTTCCAGGTGTATGTTTAGGGGCTTCAGTAGTAAGGACTCCACATCACGAGTAACCAACTTCGTCAAGTGTTGTTGTGTAGGCATTTTTATTTTTCATTGTACATATTTTTTAGAACTATTATATATCTTTGAACATGTTTTGGAAAGTACATTTTTATAAAGAATGTATTTGTGTAAAGGTATTTGAAATGGAATGTATGACATTGTTTTAGCTTTTCACAGTTTATTGATGTAACCATTTGAGACTACATGTGAGTGGATTTGAAGTCCACAATTTGGAGTTGAGAAATTGATGTGATAATAGAAGTGTTTTAAACTTTTGCTGGGACTTTGAAATTTTTAGGATGTCAAAATATAGTCGTTGTACTACCAAAATTTTTAATAAACTAAAAAACAAAACTCCACTATTTACATTTCTTATTGTGAATTGAAGTTTTTCCTTAACCAGGAAAATAGGCTTAGCTTTACAAAAACCTCTAGCCGACTCGGATGTCGATTGGATAGTCATCGTGGAGTGCTAGGCAGGACGCCTAGTCATTATAAAATAGGGGCCTATCAAACTTCTTATGGAATTGGTAAGATGCAAAACCATTCACTTGATACTCTAATCCATTAGATATAACTTCTTGAAACCCATTCAGACTGCTGAGGTAATTAAAGAATCTAAATGGAGAAGGATACCTTAATTTTTCAATAAGATCATGAATCTTCATAGGGCAATTGTCTAAGAATATATTTTTATTAAAATGAGTTAGCTTGAATTAAATTTTTTGAGCCATAATAAGTTAACTAAATCCTATCAAATTTTATCCTTAATAACCATTTACCCTCTTAATTATTGGACAATGTAATTAATATTGCATTATTGGAAGATCAATTACTTCCAAATTATAAAGAAAAATTCTAAATTACCTCTAAGTTTTCCCTAAGCATCGTTCTCCTTCAGATTTTAAAGCTAGTAATGTACATTTAACGTAACTAATGACGAGTCACAGATCATTCACTGCATTCTTGTATTGTACCAAATCATTCCATAAAGTAACTCATTAGAATGCAAAATTTGATGCATACATAAATGTGAACCAAGCATTTCCTATACCTTCAATTTTAGCTAAAAGATGAATATATTGGTTAGTGCATTACTAATTAAACACCAAAACTTTATCTAGATTATATATGATGCAACCCTTCCTTTACAGTGCCTATCATAGTTAGTAATGAGCTTTTAATAAGCCTTGAATATAATCAGCTATCACACACTATTTTTTGGGATCATTAAGGCCCTAAACATTCCATGCAAACAATGTCATTAGTTTTTAAAGGAATTTTTTGCTCTAGACTTAGATTTTCATCTAAACTTCTTCCTTTTAATGGAGACAAGAGCTCCTTGATCAAAAAAAAAATAATTGGCTAAAGAAATATTAGGATTTTGTTCCAATTAAACAACTCCTTAAATCAGAGCATTACCAATAGTGAACATCATATTATCTTGTTGGCATTAGTTAGAAAAGGGAGTAGGCACATCATTTGAGCCAGGAAAATCTATATTCTAATTAGGGGATTCAACGTTAAGGCCAGAGGAACCATAAACCACACCTAAATCCTTAGAAACATCTATGCTAAAACTTTCGATTGAACATTTTCCAATTGTATATATTCATCATAAAAACTAGTTTTGAACACTTTACCCATTGGTAGCCATTTCCTCCCTTGTTGAGCCAATAATGACCTTCATTAGTAAGAGACTTTAATGGTTTCCTCTGCCAGCATATCCTCTGCTCCTAATTGCATTAATGGAACTTCTTTAGGTAAGTTACATTCTATGTTAGCAGTGATGCAGATTATTGCATATCCTATATGTTTTCTTAATGAAGTTACTTCGTCCATGCATAATAGATTGCCTATAATTCTTAAAAGCAAAATTTTCCCTCTATTGGACCAATATTTTAATAGAATTTGTTAAAAATTAACCTATAGTGGAACTTGTTTATGCTTGAAATTTTTAAGTTTAATGTTAAGTTTCCACATTTGGTGAAAGATTGGCAAACCATCAAGTGACATGGTTCCTCAACTAAGACTTTCAAGGCCTATTCCTTTGAGCTAAACATGAAAAGGAAAAGATGATCCTCACTTAACAACACCTTTTGTAGTCCTTTAAACTTCCAATGCTTTAATGCCTATAGTTTCATCACCGAGAAGGTTGGTCTCTTTCTAAAAAGCAAATCGACTAATGTAGACTCCCATAAACTTGCACCTTGCCTTAGGAAGTCAATAGGAAGAGAAACAATAGTTGAACAATCCCTAATGATAAGTGGAATGTACTGCAGAAAAGTTTCAGATGTGTCTCCGTTGTTTCTAGTTGAGAGATTTATGAGAAAAAAAACAAGATGAAGCTAGTGGGTCCAAGACCTGTTCATATTAAAGTGATGGAGATAAAGCCAATGGATGGAATGAGGGGAGTTTTGGGGCTTATATAGGATAATAGTAGCAGGAGTCAAAGACAAGACCTTCAAACCCTAAACAACCCCTAGGACCTAAAGAGAGAGAGAGGAAGGAAGGAAGACTAGTAGAAACAAGGCCATAAATGGAGGAAGAAAAGCAAACAAAATTTGGAACTCACATAAGGATTAAGTTGGAGAAGGATAAATAGCAAAGGAGTATGAGTAAAGTTGGCTAAGGTGAGTAGAAACAGACGAAATGAGAGGAACATGGACAGATAAATTTAAATTAAAATGGGTGGAGAAATAAGGTTGGAAATGGATTATAAAAAGTAAAGAAAAGCTAAAACTTACACAAGATTTGGGTTAGAGACAAAAAGATAGCAATGGATTAAAAGCAAACAGGTTGAGGGAAGTAGAGATGGTTGAAACTTTAGGGAAAATGGAGAGAAAAATGAAGAGAAAAATTGAAATGGAGATGAACATATGTTAGCCATTGGAAAAGGGGAAGGTTATACCATATTGATTCTTATTTATTAAATATCTCATATTTAATTATAAATTTTCTTAAACTTTATAATTAAACCCAACTTGATTAAAATATTTTTTTCTTTGTTCGATATGTGCTCTATTTATAACTCATTACGTTCCTAAATATAATGATAATGGATATAAATTATAACCCTAAGTCATATTTATGATTAGATAAATTAATATTTAGATTTGTCTTTAATTATCTAATTAAATCATATATATCGTAGGTATCTAGTAATGCATCATGACCATCGAAATATTTAGGAATGCCAAAGTGGTTTTGACTAAACTTTTTGTATATGATTTTTCTATGTAATTCAATCCTTTCATCATACAATGTTCCAATTAAACATAAAGCATAGAAATAATGTCGACTTTATTTTACTATAATTATGTTATTTCTCCACCATTAAAATGACATTTAAAAACTATTTTTAGAGTGTCATTCTACCTTGGCTAAGAATTTCTCGAATTAATGCTAATTAAGAATAATGGAGCATTCTCTCTGATTATAGTAAGTGATGAATCATATATTAATCACTCAACTACCATTATATAATTCATGTTACATTTAATGACTATTAATCGAGCTATCCTTGATTAGAATTGGTCATAAGTAGTATTAGAATAGGTCATAAGTAGCATCAAAACATAACAATCTCTATATGAGTTTCTTTAGAGATCTTAATTCAAAGTATTACTTATATAATCATCACAATGAGAATTTCCATAAGCATACAAGTAATATTCCAAATGAATTCTTGTATGGGAGTTTAGTGAAATTGTTCTCTAAAAAGCATCCACACTTTTTTTATAGTTTATTATAAGAGATTGACTACATCCGTCATAAGGAAAAAAATAACATATGTTAGTCTTTTTATGTTCTATTAATGACAAATCTTAATAGAATTATAAGTAAGAAAAATTTAGGGATAATATATAAGGTAATATGAATCTCATAATTATGATCTCATCATAATTTTACTTGCAATGTAATTTTGTCATATGGATCTTACCATATACATTTGAATATGTAAAAGATAAAGAATTCCTTCAAATAATTATATAACTAAACTACACTTAACCGATTGGATGTATGGCATAAATTTACAATCTCCCACTTATACTAAGCTAATCATTTTAAGTATCTTATACCACCGTATGATGATCTTATTACTACCAGGATATTGGTTTAGTGAGCTACATGATTCTCTACAGTGAGCACTTGATTAAATCTTAAAAGTTTTATTTTTATTATCATCATAATTAAGAGAAATTTCCTAATTACGCACTCAGATCTTTAATGAGACCTTAGCTTATGTCAATTGCTCTATAGATTACTTTCTAAAAAATGTGAGGAACTATATCAAGTTCATTAAAAAATTATTGATCCAAATGATCATTTCAATTAAATGAAAAATATATTTAGATCAATTAGAAATTAATGCCATATTGAAACCTTTCAAATCTCAAAATAATATTACTCTAAGTAAACTATACCATAATTAGGATTTACTTATAAAGTTAATATCCATATACACTTAAACTCAAATATCAAATCTCAAATAAAACAATGAATATTTTTAATACATCAAAAGTATCAGATATCTCAAATACCAAACACATTTATTCTACATACACAGAGTCAAAATAAGTATAAAAAAATTGTATCCTCTATAATTCTAATTCCCAAAACAAACTTATTAACTTTATCATATGTAATAAGTTATTCTTGGACTATCATATATTCAACAATTGAAAATATGAAATTTTATTCTCTGTAAGCAATATATCTTTACACATTCCTACTAAAGAATACAAATATAATCCTACAAAATTTCTTATATACATGATAAATTCACAATCATCTTTAAAATAAACTCTTTGAATTCATTAAGAAAGTGAATCTTTCAACAACTTACAGCCTATCAACTATACATCACAGTATCAATAAAGCCACTAGTTCCAGACGGATGTATAGCTATAAAATTTGAACATCTTAAACTTTATCTTACTCCCATTACTTATCATGAAAACAATTCTCCTATAAGTGTTCACTGAAACAAACATTTTATTCAATAGGGTTTGTAAGATTATATCCAACCTATTTGATATCTCATAACCTTTCATTATCCAATTTAGTTTTAAACTTACTGGATAATACATACTTTAACTACAAATCATGTCCTAAAATAATTAACTTAGGCTCTTTTAAAGTCTTACCATTCCATATCTAATATGAAATATTATTAATTGGTTAAATTGGAATTATTGAAGATAAGCAGGTATAGAAGAAACAAGTATTGCACCATATCATATATGATATTGTATAATCCTCCTTATATAAATCCATACTATTAAAGAACTTAGTTATGGATTTATTCATTAGAGAATCTCATTCTTTGTAGATAACCAAAAATAAATAAATCTCATCACATCGATCTGATCAAAGTGATTCAACATTCTTGGTACTTATTTTATACTCCAATTTAAACACTTTAAACTTTCCAAAATTTTAGATCGTTATTTCAATCAATGTCTATGACTTTATTACATAAATTTATTAGTAAATATAATGAAATACAATTATTATCTTTATATGAGCTTTAATCAATCTAATACATCATATGTATAAATTTTAACAATGCAATATGTAGCACCCCACTGCCGCAGGACCCGAACCCGATATCGTGGGTGATGTCCGAGTCCGTGCCTTACGAGAGTGGTATGTTAGAGCACTCGAATACAGTCAAACACTCAGTATAAATTTTTTTTTGAATATGATCATATGTGCGGCAATCAGTGGAA
>JANZLX010174416.1:0-12995 GCA_025531955.1 Erythroxylum orinocense
AGAAGAATTAAACCCTAGCTCAACTCTCTTCTTTTCTCTCAAACCACCAAACTCTCTTTCTCTTTCTTACTCATTTTTTTGTTCTTTGCTGCTTATCCTTCCATTCACATTTTCCTTGTTCAATTATAAGCAAGACAACACTTCTTCTTCCAATTATGCCCTTAATGATTAAGAATTGTCCCATTTTCCCTTCTATTTATGCCTTATGTCTTTTATACTTAAGTTTTTTGCCAACTGTAGCCTTGAACAATCTAACGTAACATTTTCTTCCAGACGAATATCCTCCATCATCATAAGTTTCTAATGCCTACAAAATCATTCACTTTGGTTAGGTGATTCAAAAGATATACTTCAAATATTTTTGGACTGCTCTTGTCCAAAATAGTATAATATGCACAACTTCCATCTATAATTTAAACGTCTTAGAGACTGAGTTAGATTCCCATTTCTTCATACCATTTGTAGCACCATGTCTCTAGTTTACAAAAAATTAGAAATCATCTCATTTGGATCATTAAAGATCCAGAAATCATCAAAGTACTGAAGCAAGTTCAGTGGAATAACACCAGTTTATATCCTTTAAGAGCACACTCACTGTACCCGTCCCATGCTTTTCACTCAATATTTCTCATTTAATTTCAATGGCTAAGATTTTTGGTGGAGAAGTAGAGCAAAGTATTACGAATCCAATGGTTCAAGAATCAAGTTATTTAGAGGTCTGGTGAAGAAATTATAGTCAAAAAAAGCAACCCTGTTTATGACTTCAATCAAATTGAACCTATTTTGGCGCGATTTCCATAACATTAACAAAAAATGTCAGATTGATCTTGTTTTCATATTATTGGAAAGAGGACTTCGAGATATACAACTTTCATAAAGACCTCGAAGATAAATTCTATCTTTTGAATGATCAAAAGTGGAAAAGAAGATAGAAGATGAACAATAATTAAGACGAAGTGAATGAACAAAAACTAAGATGAAGTGAATGAATAGTAGCTTCGTCTTAGATGAACAGTAACTAAGACGAAGTGAATGAACAGTAGCTTCGTCTTAGATGAATAGTAACTAAGACGAAGCTTCTCCCTTCTTTCATTTGCTTCATCTTACTTTTGTCTCCAAAATGTCTATACTTATAAAGACCATAACTTTTGATTCAGATGTTTAAAATTTTCATACTATATACCGATGGAAAGATAAAAGAAAGATGTACAACTTCAAGATAGAAAATTTTGCAAAATCTATCTAGATTAATTCATATTTTTCCTTGAATTCACAACCCAAATTTACATTCATCTCCCAATGTACTACACTTAGTTCTCAACTTCATGACAAATTTTGAGATTCTTAGAGACAGAATTGAAATTCGACGTCTTCACAAGAAATGTAGCCATACGTTTTTAGTTTAATCCAAATAAAGAATAATATTGTTTAAATAACTAGATAAAAAGTTATGGCTAATAGGCCAAAGCATACCACATTTGTTTTTAAATCTTTTCTTATCATAACTCATACCAAGATCACTCTTTCTACTCCCTCTACTTCTCACTTTCTATAAAATCACATTAAAAACAATCATACCTAGAAGTTTTCAATGAATGCATGTACCACCTTTTTATGTGCAAACAGTCAATATTTATGTGCAGATATGCTAACATTATGCATGAGCAAGAAAATGCATTTCCTTAGTCTCTCTTTGAGCTCACATGTACTAAAATTTTGGGTCCTAACCCTTAATATGAGGACGGGATGTTACATAAGGACTAGTTGGTGTTATTGGAGATTCCTAATGATTCACTCATGAGATGTCATAGTGAAAAAATTAGAGGAGATTACTTATGGAGGGAACGCACTCCATAAGGTGTGGGCTTTTATGCAGTCACGCACTACATGTAGTGAGGATTCTTCTATTCCATAGTGATAGAACGTAATATCCATAGTTATATTTTTGCATACTCGTTGTTGATTAGAAAGTAACCTATCATGAGCGAGGAGCCAAAACAAGGAGCGAATTTGTTGCGAGCCCTTCCACTACCATATTGCCTTCCAAATTCCATTAGATGAAGCATCCTCATTATCTGCTATCATGGAATATATCGAAGTTGTATTGAATTGCCCAGTGGCTGAAATCCATTAGACTAACTTATCAGGCCCTAAGTATGGTTTTAGGAGGAAAAATTCCCATAATGGACATTGAAATCGAGGTAAGGAGAAGAGATTGGAAAGCTTCCCATTTCCAAGTATCGTCAATGTCCACAAAGTGTTATACATGAAGATCAACAGATGATTGGGGAATATTAGTCACTGTATGGGAAATAAGAAGTCCAAACCCTTCACCCAAGGGTTTAGCCAGAATCGAGTCCTAGATCCATCACAGATCGTCCATTTCATGCCCTGAAGCATATGGTACCAAGTAGATTTTATACTCTTCCAAAACATTGAGCCACCAGTTACATCAAAAGAAGTTGGAATGTTATTAGTATCAAAATTATATTTTGCAGAGAGAATTTGCACCCATAATGCATTCGACTTGGAAACCATCGACCACCCTAGTTTTGTTAGTAAGGCATCATTGGTTTCTCAAATTTTCAGAATGCCTAGACTCCCCTAATCTCCTTAGGTTGGTAAATTTTATCCAATTTTACTAATTTAATCCACTTTTCGTCATTAGACAAGCCCCACAGAAATTGTTGCATTAATTTCTTCAAATCATCACAAATATTGCGAGGCAAGTAGACCGTTTGCATTGTATAAATGGGAAGAGCCGCTACGACTGATTGAGTCAATGTGATTCATCCTGCGAATGACAAAAGATTGGTCATCCATCCTGAGAGAAATTGTTGAACCTTATCGATTATATGTTGATAGGTTCTTTTACTGACTCGCTCATGCAAGAGTGGTATTCCAAGATATCGTCCTAAATTGTTCATCATCTTAAAGCCCAATTCGCTGCTTAAATGGTTCGCCATCGAGTAATGTATATTCTTGGAATAAAAACAACGAGATTTTTCATGACTGACTTGTTGTCCTAAAGTGGCAAAAAAAGTGTTTAATGTGTTACGAATCGCGCACACTTATTCAATTGAGGCTTTTGAAAATAGATTGAGATTGTCAGTAAAAAATAAGTGAGAGATAGGAGGGCCTCTTCTACTTAATTTAATAGGCTTCCATCGTCCTTGAGTCACTGAATTAATAATTAAATGACCCAATCTTTCTATACAGAGGATGAAAAGATAAGGCGATAAGAGGACGCCTTGTCGAATACTTCGGGTGGGAGTAAATGCGTCACTGAGTTAGCCATTCCAATTCACTTGCATATAAAATGAGGAAAGAAACTTCATAATAAGGTTGATTAGAGAGTCAGGGAGTCTAATATCGATGAGTGTATCTTTAATAAAATCCTAAGAAAGCCTATCATAGGCTTTTTCATGATCCATCTTAATAGCAATTATCCCTTTTGTCCCGATTTCCTTTCCATTGTATGTATGACTTCTTTGACAATTACAATATTGTCAGTAATCAATCGGCCTAGAGCAAAACTGCATTGAGTTGGAGATACGAGCTCGTCGAGATGAGGTTTGAGCCGATTTACAATAATCTTAGTAATAGCTTTGTAAATAACTGAACATAGAGCAATTGGTCTGAATTCAGTGATCGATGTGGGTGAAGGAAGCTTTGGTATAAGGACTATGATGGTAAGATTCAGTTCAGATTCCCAAGCTTCATGTCCAAAAAATTTTCTGTATCAAGAGAACTAGGGAAGGTCCAATGATGTCCCATTGGGATTGGTAGAATAAGGCGGTAAATCCATCATAGCTTAGTGCCTTATTTGGAGCCATATTAAAGAAAGTTGTCTTAATTTCTTTGGGGTTGAGAAGATTTTCCAGATCATTTATATCCTTATGAGATAGGGAAGGAAAAATATCATTGATAGGAAGGTCCTTAGTAGTCTAGACTTCTGCCGTGTACAGTGTTTTAAGGAAGTGATTCGCTATTCTTCATTTTCATCCTTTAAGGAAACAACCCTTGCATGCCATCGTCTAACAGTTGTGATAGCATGGTAGTACTTGGTATTTCTGTCTCCTTGGCCTAGCCACTGACATCTTGATCGTTGATGCCAATAAAGTTCTTCTTAACAAAAGATCTGTTCCATTTCAGAACGTAAATATTTCTCTAGCTCTCTAAGAGAATCTGAGTCTTCTTGTTCTAGTGTTTTTTGAATGGTCTTTTTTCTTATGAATAAAAGTATTAGAGTTCCAATGTTGTAATCTATTCGAAAAATTCCTCATCGCATCACTAAAATGTGACATAGTAAGATTCCAATTATCTGCAACAATTTGGACAAAGCATCTATGAGTCAACCAAGCTAACTAAAAATTGAATGGCCTAGGGGTCGGAGGTGATTGTGTGTTGTTTTAGAGTTACAAGAAGTGGCCAATGGTTTGACTTCATGAAAGGCAGATGAGTGACTGAAGTGTTCTAGAATGTAGACTGCTAGGATTTAAAGTAGAAAACTCTATCTAATCTAGAGAGGATTAGACCTCTCCTCCATGTGAATTTTGGCCCTAAAAATATAAGGTCCTGTAGTTGACAACATTGTACACAATCCTGAAACTGTGTGTTGGCTATAGGTTAGAGTCGAGAACCTCCACATTTATCATTGCTCTATAACTTGGCATTGAAGTCTGCACCCCAAAGCCATAGTTTAGAGGTAACCTTAGCAATTCTACATAGATACTTCCACAAGAATTGTTGTAAAGAATATGTAGGTCTAGCATAAATGTCTATGAAGTCAAAAGATGTCTGTTCCCACTCGATATTAGCATGTATAAATTGTCGGTGAGTTAGCAGAATTCAGACCACAATTTCAGCTTTCCATAATAACCATATGCCACCCGAAAAGCCTTCAGCTTCCACCCTGAAAGAGTGATCAAAACCCAAGCTCTTAACAATCTTCTATTGGAGTTATGTAAATATAGTTCCCTAGAAAGCAAGTGTATTTACATATAGCGTAATTTTCATCTAATTATAGTTTTGTAATGAAAATATTTATTATTAATGAAACAAAAGAGTTTGGTTTTATTTGTTTTGTTTTATTTGTGTGAGCATTATATATATCTTGTCAAAAGGAACCAAGATTCTTTTGTAAGTAATATACATATACATAGAGATGTATAGGAAACATGTATATTATAAGAATCTAAATAAATGGATTCACAGTTGAATAATCAAATTGGTCGCCTGATTGAGCCCAAGTTTACATTATTAATTGGCTGCATTCTCGTAATTGTTTAAGTACTTTTTGACTCCTAATTGATGCTTTTTGTGCTTAAATTTGTTACCTATATTTAGCTCATATGAATTGCAATTTCTTAGTAAAATTTTTGTAAATTAATATTAATTGCATCTTAATTTTTCTTAGGACAATTGATACTGCAAATTGCTATTTTATTTTGTAGGAAAGATGGAGTCAAAGAGATGGAAAATTCAACAATTCCTTCACACGTCGCGACGCATGCAGAAGTTGATACGCCGCGGTGCACACAATTGCTTCGCCGCAACGAGCGAGCCCCAGATGACACGCCGCGACGTCAACAAATTAACACGTCACGGAGAGCAAATTAGAGCACACGTCGTGACGATAATTAAATCACACGTCGCGACTTGCAGTCGGATACCCAGACTGTAAATGGAAAATTCTCTCACTATTTCGACCCGACCCACCTTGGTTCCTTAAATAGTATGGAGTCTCTGTGGACACACGACACACCACAAAGACTCCATACAACACCATCAACACTCCACACTACATATACACATACACATTCATTTGGGAGACCTAGACTGAGATGATCCAACACCGTCATTTCAGTCACAGCCACCATCCACAGTCTATAGTTCATCCACCAAGCCATCTCACCACACACCGCAGGACCATCTTCACCAACCATGGATGTTGTCGGAGTCACAACCGTGTTGAGGACGACGACTGTCATGTTTGGCTAGGCTTCTGATCCTCTTGAAGATGTAGCATCAAGCTTGAGTTCACAGGCTTCACATGGGAGTATCATTTATTGTCTGAAAGTTTAGTTATGTTATTGTAAGACTCTTGGTTAGAGCTTACAGTGGTATAGTTAGGCTAGCATGATTAGGGTTTAATGATGTGTTGAAAAATATTTTGTGATTTGGATATTGTTTATATGGATTTTTGCGCTTGAATATATGAGGTCTTATATATGACTTAGGTGATTGCATTGATCTTGATTATCTACATAGTTGTGTTTGATATGATTGACCAAGTTTGATCCGATGATCGATTGCATGAACATGTCCATTCCGCACACTAAGGTTTTTAACGAGGTTTTTAATTAATGGGTTATTTAATTAAAATCCTTGGACTTGAGGGATCCCTTAAGGTTGCTTTTT
Source organism: Erythroxylum orinocense (assembly GCA_025531955.1). Classification (NCBI taxonomy): domain Eukaryota; kingdom Viridiplantae; phylum Streptophyta; class Magnoliopsida; order Malpighiales; family Erythroxylaceae; genus Erythroxylum; species Erythroxylum orinocense. The sequence goes on from JANZLX010174416.1 coordinate 6,424, forward strand.
TGAAAGCTTAGTGGATTCTATCTCCGCAAATTTATTTCGAACCGTGATCGCTTAAGCACATTTTCGAGAGGAATTTATTCAATTTGATTATCATTTGAATTTTTGTTGATTTCAAATATTCCCAAAATCCAAAAATATTCTTTCATACATTTTTCTTTAATTTTGATCAACTAGCAAAACACCCAACTTTTTATCAGCTTTATTGCATTTGTTTGACTTAGGCTAGCTTTAAGTGAGACGACCCGAGGTTCAGCTTATACTGCAATCTTGGAATTTTTATTTTTGACTGGTTTCTAAGGATCGATTTTAGGATCGAACGACGAGCCGCGATCAAAAAATGGCGCCGTTGCCGAGGAACCAAGAAATTGGTTTTCCATAGGTTAGCTAAAGTCGTTTTCATTTGTTTTTGCATTGCATTTGCACAGTTTGCTTTTCATATTTGTCGATAGTATAGGTTTTAATTTCCTTCTCATACACATACGCATACTTTCATACTTTTACTCTTCACACTTTCATACAAACATACATACATACTTGCATACACTAACACCTATCACACTCCACTTTTTGCTTGATTGTGTGTATTTGTGAGACAATTTTGCTATAGCTTGATACTTTGTTTGGCCTTTGTGAGTTGCTCTTGTGTATGCCCAGAAAACCTAAGCTAGTTCAATTCTAACCTGAGATAGAAAGACATCTTAGGAAGCTTAGGAGAGAACGGAAAGAATAAGAGAGACTTAGGATAATTGAGCAAGCACAGAACATGGCTGAACATCAGAATTTTCCCGTTCACCAACCTAGGAATATAGATAAAGGATTAAACGGTGAACAGGAAAGGATAGAAGAAAACAATGGTAACAACAGACGAAGGACAATTAGGGAAACCACAACATTAGATGTTAATTATGATCCCTTTACTGCGGCTTGCCCTAACTTCGACGTAAATTTCAAAGTAAAAGGATTGCTGATAAACTCCTTTCCCAAATTTCATGGTTTGGCCAGAGAAGATCCTTATATGCACCTACAAGTGCTAACCATGATTTGCCAAAGTATGAAACCGATAGGAGCCCATTTGGATCAGGTGCTTTGGAAAGTTTTTCATTTATCGCTGGAAGGCAAGGCCCAACAGTGGTACATGAGCCTCCCGAGACATGTTGCTAATGCCTACCACAGCTGGGCCAATTTGCGAAAAGCTTTTCTGGAAAAGTACTTTCCCGCCTCAAGGACGTCATCAATAAGGAAAGAGATTTATTCAGTAAAACAAGAATATGATGAATCCTTGTATGACTATTGGAACCGTTTTCAAGACCTACTGTCGCGATGCCCCCATCATCAAATTCCATACGAGCAATTAGTGCAGTATTTTTATGATGGGGTAAAAAATTAGGAAAAAGGAATGTTGGACGCAGCTTCAGAAGGATCACTGATTGACCTCACCGCGTCGAAAGCTTTGGCACTAATCAAGAGGATGGCTCTTAATCAGTAGCAATATAGTGTCCGCGATTATAGAGGTGTGCATGAAGTGGGAGCCTTAACGGCTCAAGCTAAAAGAATGGAGAGTCTAGAATCGAAAGTGCATTCCTTAGAGGGTAGGCTAACATCACAGTTGTCTTTCATAACTGCCGAACTAAAAAATTTGAATGTGCAACGCTCTTCCCTTTCAATGGATCTTACCGCACCCATTTGCGAAACTTGTGGGTCGGTAATGCATATTTCAAGCGTTTTCCCAGGAAGATACGAAGAAGTGTCCGCTATGTATCAGGGAAGACAGAATCCGAAATGGGATCTGCACTCTAATACGTACAATGAGGGATGGAAAGCCCATCCAAGATTCAGTTGGAGAAATGATGTAGGGAGAGCACTGAACCGATGCCAACAAGGAAGTGGAGTTGGATTGTCTAACATCCAGTTTCCCGATCAACAAGCTTTGACGGTGCCACCGAAGGAGGACACAAACCAGCTGTTGCACAGTATGATGACACTGATGAAGGAAGAGAGGAATTCAAATGTTAACCAATTCAATGCGATAGCGAACCTAATTCAGCAAGATTCCTTTAAAAATGTTGCTCAGTTTAGTGCCTTGGAAAAGCGAATTGAACAGTGGGAAACGAAGGCAGAAAACATGAACTCATATGTCACTCAGTTGTCCAAAAACTTGAGTGAAAATCAAGCTAGGAGCAGTGGAACGATTCCCTCCAATACCGTCATGAACCCTAAGAGCCTCAATGCAATAGCTTTGCGAAGTGGAAAGCAAGTGTGATTCAACATTCCTGAAGAAGAATGCATTGAGGAAATTGAGGTTAAAGAGGCGCCCCACCTTAAGGAGAAAACATTTAGATCAGAAAGTGTCAGAGAGGAGAAGTTGTTGAAAGAAAAGAAGCAGTCAAAAACAACTAAGGATAAAGCAAATTCTCCGAGAAGTGCGGAAGAAAAAGCCGAGGATACAAGGTTAAGTGAACAAAGCAACTAGTGAGGGGGTTAATCTAAGAGACCTCCCCTTTCCAAATTCTTACCTAATGAGCAAGAAGACGAATGAGCTAAAACATGAAAAAGATATCATTGATTTATTTTGAAAGGTGGAGATAAATGTCCTGTTACTAGATTTAGTGAAGAGAGTTCCGGCCTATGCCAAATATTTAAAGGATTTGTGCACGAACAAAAGAAAGTTTAGGCCGAATGAGAGAGTCCAAGTGAGTTCCAATGTGTCTGCCTTGTTCAAACCTCAGATTTCGGTCAAGTGTCAAGACCCCGGATCATTCACCATTCCTTGCATCATCGATAAGGTGAGTATAGGAAGAGCATTGTTAGATCTAAGGGCAACCATAAATGTGATGCCTAAATCACTCTACAAAGCCTTAGGAGTAAAGAGTATAAAACCTACTTCGGTAGTTTTCCGATTGGCTGATAGGTCATTTAGGCACCCCGTGGGCATAATCGAAGACATCTTGGTCAAGGTGAAAGGTTTGGTGTTCCCTGCTGATTTTTATGTGCTTGACATGTCTACCGAAGTTGTGCAGGACACCTCATTGATTCTCGGACGACCCTTTTTGCGGACAGCAAGCACCATGATAAGCATGAAGGAAGGTAAGATCACCATGGAGGTTGGAGACCAACAGGTAAGCTTCAACATGTACGAAGCCATGAAACACCCCCATGCAGATTATTCTCTACTTGGAGTAAATATGCTTGTTGATGATGCATGTGTTGATTTTTCTCAAACTATAAAATCTTCTACTAATAATCTCTTTGGAGAAAGTTTTCTTGCTGATGTTTCAGGGATGCAATAGGGTATGGGAGTGGACATGGAGCTGCAAAGGAGCCAAACTATTGAGATAGAGCTTAGGTACCAACCGGACGTCCATCCCAAGCTACAGGACCCACCATGAGCCCAGGTTGTTTCTCTTCCTACATTTTCAATATATTTATGTGCCTTAGTTGGAATTGGTGTGAAATTTTGTTTTGCATGAGTATGTTGATTAAATGTGGGAGGAGAGACCCAACCAGTAGGATTAGCGATAGTTTAGGTAGGATTTTTGTTTCTTGTTCTCATAAATTTACTTTCCATTTTAACTCTAGAACTTGTTGGATGAATCATGCATCATGATTGGTAGAAGAGATGAGTGATTAATCAGCCTAGAATGCTTAGGCTCCTTTAGGTTCTGTTTTCTTTTCTTTTCAAGGACTCGTCGCGACGTGGTATCACTCGCTGCGACGTGTCTCGCTGTCAAGTCGCGACGTGTCTCATTTCTTTCCTACGTCATGACGGGCCTCAAACTCCTAGTCGCAACGTCTATAAATCTTAACATCGCGACGTGTAGCTATTGGACTGAACAATTCCCTTTTTACCCCTTTTGCACATTGGTCCTTCTTTTTGTCCAGTGTCCTTTTCGTCTTTTTCCCCCGCGCCCTTCTGCATTCCTCCTCGTCGTTTCTTCTTCCTTCCGTTCCCCTCATTCTCCTCACACCTTCAACATCCCTTTGCTACCGAGCTCTCTCATTTTTGCCTCCGATCTCCACTGTGGATCTGTGCGAGGACTCTCCGTTTTCTTCCTCCTCTCGCTTTCGATCTTTGTAAGTGTCTCATTTCCATTCTTTTTCCCCATTTTCATTCTTGTTTTAGTGGTTTAGGCTAGGTTTTCATGTCGAACTAGGTTCGTCGCGATGTTTTTGAAAATCGCCTCTCGTCGCGATGTGCCAAGTTTCATGCCTCGCCGAGACTTCACGTCGCGATGTTTGGTGTGCCTCATCGCGACGTTCGCTTTGTTCGTCGGGAGGTGTGTTCAAAGAACTTGTCTTGCTGTGGTGTCTTCCCACACGTCGTGACGAGGAGGCAGTTTTCACTTCTTCTGCCTTTTTAATTTTGCTTTGTCTTTATTTCTGCAGGAAAATGCCTCGCACCAAGAACGTCAACAGGGCCGACCGACCTTCTACCCCTTCCCATGTCCTCCCCTCCTCTAGTTACCTTGAACATTCCCTCGACCATTCCCCCTCCCCTCACCCTGCTATCTCTGCGTCCTCTTTGATGTTTTCTTCGGAAAACTCCCCCTCTCCCCAACCGTCCCATTCTTCCCATCGTCCCCTTTCGCCAACCCATTCTTCTTCCTCTCCTGATGATCCACAGTACACTAACCTGGTAACGAAAATCGAGGCCAGAGCACTACTTAAGGAGAAACCCTTTCCTCTTGCCCTTCACAAAAACCCCTTCGTACGCCAACTCATTCAATTCTAGCTCTCCGGCCTCGCCCAACCTCGAACTTCCGGCAACATCACTTTTGTCTGCCAATTTTATACCCATGCCCGTTACTTTGGCACCTACGGAATTCATTTCCGAGGTGTCACCATTCCCAACGCCTTCACTTTTGTCGCCATTAGGGAACACTACCACCTTCCTCCCACCCCCCGCTGCCACTATGCCGAACTCCTCCCTGCCTACCCTTGGGACGATGTCCTTTGCACCCTCTGTCCCGAGGGTGTCGAATGGTATCAACCCTGGGGGGCTCAACGATACATCCGTCGTTGGGACCTTCGCCCCGAGGCCCATCCTTGGCTCCACTTCATCTCCAACAACATCCTTCTAACCTCCCACTTTGCCATGGTTTCCAAGGAGCAGGCTCTCTATATCTACCTTTTAATGGTCGGCCGGCCGGTCAACCTTGCTCAAGCCATCGCCTCTGCTCTCCGCCAATCCATTATATCCTCTAACCTCAACCATTCCCTCATATTTCCCCACCTGATCACCGACGTGTTTCGGGCCTATCGGGTCCCTGAACATCTGACCGATCTTACTTTTGGGTCTGCCTCTGCCTTCAAATACATCCGTCTCCACGCTCCTCGTCATCTTCAACCTCTGCCTCCTTCCCAACCTGACCCATCTCCTCCTTCTTCTCCCTCCCCACCTCCTATGCCTTCCTCACCTCTTTCGTCCGATCCTGCCCCTCCCATTGTTGCACCTCCTTCCGAGGATCTGCCTCGCGAGGACATCCCTCCTCCACCTTCCTCTCCCACCCTCCATCATCTGGTCACCCTTCTTTGCCATGATCTTTGGCGCATTGAGGCCCAGCTGGCAGATGATCGCCAGTTCTACCGCTCCATGTTTACCTTGATTGCGGATCACCTGCAGTTGCCTCTTCTTCCTACGGCCCGGGATTCTTCTGCTGGTCCTAGCATTTCTTAGGCAGCCCCTCTTGATCCTCCTGCTGATGATCCTCTCTCTTAGTGTTGGCATTATACCTGTTTTGTTCTTTTGTATTTTTCTTTATTGTATTTTTCTTTTCTTTCATTATTTTTGCAGATCCTTAGCCAATTTTTGTACTGCTTTTCTCCTCTATTAATGATTAATCCCACATTTTCTCTTCTATCTTTGTGCATTGTTCTTCTCTACTTTCGTTGCTGCATTTTCATTGAGGACAATGTGTGGTTTAAGTGTGGGGGAGTTGTTTGCCCTTCTTTCTATCTTATTGCATGCTTTGTTGACAATTGGTTATGAATATGTTGGCCTATCTCACAATCTGTTGGTAACAACTTGGTAATTTTAAAATTTTCTGTCATTCTGCAATTCCTCGCTGCGACGAGAGATCACACGTCGTGACGAGGCTGTTCATTTTAGTGCGTACTTCGTGACGTCAACAATGTTACACGTCGCGACATCCGGACGTCGCAACGTACACTATTGTACGTCGCGACGTCACCTTTATTCATGAATGATTTTTGCCTGATTCCTTCCACTCAATTTAAACATTTTCTACACTAGACTTTTGTGGCTGTTGTGTGCAAGCTTTTATAAGTTTCAAATTGGTGCTTAAGTTTTTGAAAATACCTTCCATTCTTTTAACAATAGTTAGAATTGGCAAAATTTTGCTTTTAATGTTTTCAACACAAAGTGAATGGAAGCATGCTAACAAAATAGTACTTTAAGTTTGTGACACTTGAGATTGTTCATTGAGACAATACCCTTGTTGGAAGGATATTTGAGCCAAAATTTTTCTTCTATCTTTATGTGCATCTGCTTATTTCATACTTCTCTAGAACTTGTTTCAATTCTTACTCAAAGCTTGATGGACTAGAAATTTTGT
>JANZLX010174464.1:0-12988 GCA_025531955.1 Erythroxylum orinocense
GGGCAAAACTTTGTGTAAAATGATTTCTGCTTACGTTTTATTTTATAAATGTGGTACCCATTGAGCTGTCAAGCTCATCCCACCTTTCATCCCCATCTCTAGGTATCGAGCAGGAGATTGGATGAAGGAAAGTCAAGTGATCTGTTCGACTTTATTTATTTTTGTATTTTGTGAAATTTTGGAATTTGGCTTTGGCTTTATATAAGGCTTGGAAAGCCATTAGTGTTCTTAGGTTGTAAATTCCTGATGTATACGAATTATGAAATTTTGTATAGAATGATTTTGGATGTTTATGGAATCAGAATATGTAAATGAGTTATAAATTTAGGTATTGAATTTGAGATATAAACTTGTGTATGGTTGTGATTTATGAAGATGATTGGGTTGTATTGGGATTGATTATGAATTTGTATATTATTTTGAAATATGATTGTGACTTAAATTGTGGATTCGCGTATGGAATTATGGATTGAGACTTTTGAAGTGTTAGATATAGGATTGCGTTTAGTTGTGTTTGGATTCCGAACGGGAGGTCCGATGACTTTGAATTTTGGTTGGATGTGATATAGAAGTGCGTTTTATCATTTGCAGATTTTTGGGTTGTATAAAATACAGTCGTTATGCTGCCCGATTTTCGGTAAAATCAGGTTATGGCAAGCTAGAATAATTTTAAGATTAAGAATTTTAAAGATGCGATAAAGATATGTATGATTAAGAGTGATATGAGCTAATGGCAAAGGATAGTGAGATTGGAATGGGAAATTGTATTGTTTTGAGTTGTAGGCGATTGGATTAAAGAGAACATGAATGATTCAAAAAAAATATACCGATTTCAGTTTAGTTGGACTGAGTTAGTCTTAAGGTATCCAACGCGATGTTGTTTCAAAAAGTTTTTCTTCGCGGATGTCGGAATCTTGCCACTCAGTTTGTTTCAGTTCGTTTTGAATTCGATTCGAATCACTTTGCTTCGTTCTTTTGACTCTTTTCGTTCGCTTCGCTTCTACGTTTCCATTTTCGCTTCAATTTTCGCTTATGTTTTTACTTCCGCTTTCGCTTCGGCCCACTTCTGGGTTCGACCTTCACTTTTCGTTTCCGAAAGTTCTGTTCGTTTTCACTTTTGATTCCGTCTTTTTTTGTTGGGATCCGGTTTCGAGATCGGATTCCAACTTATATAATGAAGGAATTTATAGTCATTAATTTTTTAGTGTATACTATTTTAAATCCTAAATGTACATATAACTCCAAATTATATGTTTCTAACAAACTACATAACTAATCATAAGCTCATCTAAGCGATGAATTTGATCTATATGTCTATTTAAAGGATCAAACTCTAAATATCTAAAAAATTTAATCACTTAACCTTTAGAAAGTTTATTTGACTTAAGCATAAAACCTAGCACTTGGAAATTTTTATGAAGTTTCTTCTAGTCGCTTAAGTTAGCAAGGGACATTAGGATGCATCTTTGAAAGCTTAGTATAAGTATGGAATGTTTTCATAGATACTGATTTCTTTTATCATAATGTTTTAAAATATTTACAATTGGATCCTTAAACTTCTTAAAATTTACATTAAGCTCACAATATTATACAAGTAAGACGAATCAGTCCTGAAAATTATGTTATTTTAAGTATTAAAGATAGAGTATAACTTATTGTTATTGTATAAGTCAAATTCCATATAGCCCATTCCATATTACTTAAAGCTAACATGGCTTTGAGTTAGCCATATCCATGTGGCCAGTAAATACAATAGTGAGTATTTTCACTATTTTACTTGGCTTTGTCCATAATTGAAGAGCCCCTCCAAGTATATCGATGATTGCTTAAGGCTCCAAGTATTAACATCATCTATCAATAATTTTTGTTGAAGAAAAATAAGGCTTACATATTAATAAATCTATGGAAGAAGCTCATTAAAAATTGCAAGTAAGTCGTCATTTTAGGTTTTATCCCAAAATTGTTGTATGTTTATTTTGTAATGCAATTTTTTTTATCAACCTTATGTTTTATTTGTTTATGATTTGGATAGGGGACTAGGATGGTTATATAGGCAAATTCAATTTGGATGGGCATGTAAGTTATATCAGGGTAAGATAACCAAATAAGGCAATAATATTGAAATCCTATACTATTGAGATTTTAAAAGGCATAAGTTCTAACATAGTTAGGATATAAGTCTATTAAAGGGACTTACTATTTAATTCTTAGGGAGAAAAGGACTAATGGGTTAAGGTTTTTATATTATTCAAACAAAGTAATTATTAAGTAAAATTATCATGAAGTATAAATTGCTGGAGATGTTTGCAAATCGCAAGTAATAGATAGTTGGAGAATATTATTAAGCATATCTAATTTAGGGTTAGCTATATTTAAGGGCTTTATTTTAGCTCTTGCAAGAAATGGTTCAACTTCAACTCAAAGGAAAAAATCATGTGAGAAGAGAAATTGATAGAGAAGACGGGGAAGATGTTGAAGTAGCAAATTGTATAGGTTAACAAGCAACTTGTGAAGGTGGTATCAATAAGGAAAATGAGGAAATTGTTAATATATAACTAGATCATCAAGAGTTAGAGGAGAATCAATTTGCAAATTTGAGAGTGAGAAATGAGTATGTTTCTAACTTGGATAATGATGGGCTGGTTGAATTTAGAAAATAATAAAGTAATGTAAACAAAAGGAAGTTAAAATATAGACGTACGTTAAAGAGGTTAAAACAACACCATAGTAATGAGAGACAAGTAGATGATGAAATTCAATATAGCTCAAGATTGTAGGAGCATGTTGAATTTGATGGCAATTCAACATATATTATTTTGAATCTAATGTGATTTTGAGTTATGATGATTAGATGGCAAAAAAGAAGAATATTTAATTAGGATAAGAGCAAGATTCTTTATACCCTATAAAAGAAATAGAGTTTGAAGTAGGCATAATATTCAAAGGCGTAAGTCTGTAATAGCTTAATATAATCTAATCAAATACACAAAGAATGTTAAAGATTGAATTAGGGCATAATGTAAAGCAAATAATTATAGTTGGAGGATGCTAGGTTACTTTGTAGATTAAGGAAAAAATATAGAATTAGGTGCTTAAAGGGTCTCATATGTGTAAGCCACTGTTCAATAATACAAGCCTTTCATTTTTATGGTTGGTAAAGAATTTATTTTACCTAAAATTAGGGGTTTAGTAATGTTAAAATTTTATGATATAAGGTAATTTGTGAGAGATAAGTTTAGGGCGTAAGTTATTTTTATTACCCACTATAGAGCTAGGAAGATAGTTATGAAGAAAATTAAGGCAAATGTAAAAAACCAATATTTAAAAGTTTAGGAATATAAAAAGAAAAATATTGTGATATAATTCAGACTTAATAGTAGAGAAAATTTAGTAAAAAAAACCTTATATTGGTGAAATTTCACGTCTTAATTTTGAGAAAATGTATATTGCCCTTGAGTGCTGCAAAAAAGGATTTCTAAGTGGATACAAGAGGGTATTGGGCCTAGATGGTTGTTTCTTTAAGGGAGCAGTTAACGAAGAAATATTAACAAAATTTTGGAAGAGATTTCTGCAACCAGATGTACCCAGTGGTATTAGTTGTGGTACTAATTAAGACAATTAAAATTTAGACACAATATATGGGTATATTAAAAAGGGACCTTAAATTAAACGATTGAGATGGTTGGATACATATTATTAACCAATAGAACGTAAAGTTAATTTTATTGTTAGCTACTTAATTGTTTGTTTAGTAGAAAATTTTCAAATTGTTAACGAATACAATTTTTGCTAGGGTTGATAAAGGCAATGTTAAGGCATTTGTTGAAGGTAGAGCATAGGCACTATATTAGACACATTTTTTCATGATGGAGGTAGGACAATAAAGGTGTTAATATAGAGATTTTATTTTAGAAATGTAGTAATGTTTACAATATTAGTTGATATTCAATATACTTTAATTGAGTTAAAAGAAGAAAATGAGGAAACAAACAATGGTGCAATTAAGATGCCATTAAAAAATAGTGTAGGAATTTAAATTAGAATTAGAATATAACATTATTGACAATAATTTGTGTGATACATTTAATGGGTAAATGGTAGAAGAAAGGACTAAGAAAAATGTGACAATGTTAAAAGAGATTAGAGTTGTTGATATGAAAAAACAACTATGAAGAATAAACTGGTGAAGAAAATGGTAAGATATTGTAGGAGGAAAGATTTAAAAAATACTTTATAATAACTTTGATTATGAGATTGATAGGTTGGTATAGAAGGATACGAGATAATTTATAAAGATGATCCATTGCATTAAATCTTGATGAATTACATGTTTGTTCTATAATATATCTGCATGTTGGACCCAGTTTTCGAAGCTCAACATCTGGAATCCTAAACCTCGAGCTTATTATCTTGTAGGGTCATAACCAACATTTCCCAAAGGTGGTATGTGCACACCTATCAAACACCAAAATTTCAACTTGAGTTCATCAAATAAATTGTAGCTCTAAATCTCTAGTTTGTTTTGAAACAAAAATCATCTCAATCAGAGTATTATAGCTCAAGATATACTTAAAAAGCTAAAGCGTGATCAAACACCATTCATGCCCTCCTAACCAACCTCCCACTTACTCTAATGTAAAATTTCTATAAATAACTCCAAAAGATAAAAATGTTCATGGAGAGACAGTACAAGATGTTAGGAATCCGTTGCTTCAAGAATCACTTCATTTGGAGGTCGGATAAGGAAGTTATACTCGAAAAACTCGAACATGTTTATACCATCAATCACTTTGTACCTATCTTGGCACAATTGCCATAACCTTTGCTATAAATGTCCGATTGCTTTCTTTTTTGGACAGTTTGAAAGAAGAATTCTAGATCTACAACTCTTATGAAGAATGCGAAGCAAGATTCAGCCTTTAACAAAAATGGACCAGAAGATGACGACACAAACTAAGACGATCAAACTAAGACGATAGAAACTAAGATGAAACAGAGTCAAACTAAGATGAAACATAAGTCAAACTAAGACGAAGCAGAGTCAAAATAAGATGATAGAAACTAAGACAAAGCAGAGTCAAACTAAGATGAAACAAAAGTCAAACTAAGATGATAGAAACTATGACAAAGCAGAGTCAAACTAAAACGAAACAAAAGTCAAACTAAGACGATAGAAACTAAGACGAAGCAGAGTCAAACTAAAATGAAACAAAAGTCAAACTAAGATGAAGCAAAGTCAAACTAAGATGATAGATACTAAGATGAAGTAGAGTCAAACTAAGACGATAGAAATTGAGATGAAGCAGAGTCAAACTAAAACGAATTTAATTTATTTTCTACACTCTCCAGAGCATCTCCCCTCATAAAGACCATAACTTTTAGCTCAAAAGTCCAAAAATTTCATGCTATATATCGTTGGAAAGATAAAAGAAAGGCCTACAACTTCTTAAAAGATAACTTTGCCTAAATCAGTCGAGATCAACCCAGAAATTATCCTGAAGTCAGTACATGAGTTTTCCCCTTATGAAACCTTGGGAACCAGGAGAGAAAACAAAATCATATACCATTAGCTTCAAAAGATCATAGTTTTACAAAGCTTTAGTGGGCATTTCAAGCCCCCAATACATCAATGCTTCACAAATCTCAAAATACAAAGATACTCGAATAATGAACTACTCAAAATCCAACTAAAGCTTTGGTTTCAAGATTAGCTTAAAATACAACAATATTTCAAAAGTGGAGTGATGCCCTTGGCCCTTGACTATTCAATCACTTGCTCTTCACCTACTTATGGGGAGGAAAGTGGGGGAGAGCTTGAAGCCCGTGGGTAACAAATTTCATAATCGATAATAGGCAAAATCATTGCAATAATCATTTCCATTGTAAAACTCTGATGAATGCATAACATGTGTACATCATTATTTTTAACATATCACGAGCACATAGGCACATCAAAATGATTCGGGGGATCCAAAACATAACGTACTACGCATTTCTACATAATGGTATTTTGTAACCGTGAACTTGTGGGAGTCGATGAAGGCGCTCCATGCCACTAGCGGGTAGGCGGGAGAAGCCTTTTTATCAAAGTGCACTTGACTTAACTTAAGGGACCACCACAAACCCACATAACATGTATTTCATAACTTATAAAACATAATGCCCATAGAGACATATTTCGGAAACTTGTTTTCTCAAACTTGATATTTTTTAAAAATCATTTTCATAATACACAAATATGCAGCACATTGTCAAAGTACTTAAAGAACAATGAATGCACATTTAGAAGTAGTTAAAACTCATTTATTTCCACTTCTTGAAAAAGGTGTTAATGGCTTATTATTAAATTATAAAAATGTAACCTACTTTGAAGTCCTTGCTTAAGGATTGTTCAAAAATGCCTCTCCTCTTGCCTTTCTTGATTTTCTTCAACATTATCAAAAATCCCAAAATCAATGGAGTTCAAATTGGAAAACCTTAAGGACCAAAAGAATGAAATTAATCCTAGAATACTTATACCCATACCTTTCCTATGCTCTTTGAACCAAAAACCTTTCAAAACTCTAAAAGATTAAAATCAACTTATCTTAAATCTTCACCAAACAATGATTTTCTTGGCTCTAATGGAAGCTCTAATCTTCCCCTTCCTTTTTCCCTTCTTGATCACTCTCAAAATCCCTCATGAAGGTTAAGAAAAATCAAATCCTAGCTTGCTCTTCTTTCTTTCCCTAAACTCACGAAACTCTCTCCCTTCTTCAATGTCGTTTTTCTCTCTCTTATAAAAGCAAGACACCCCACTTTCTTCTTTTTTACACTATTAATGATTGCATAAAGTCCCTTTTGCCCTTACTTTAATGCCTTAGGATTTTTTAAACTCAAGTGACTTGTCAAAATTGGCCTTACACTCTCTCACTACTTTAATAGTTCCAAGCCCTTAGCCCATGTCATACTATCTTACCCACATAACATGCTAATCAATTCCACCATGGCAAGTCTAGCAAGATTCCAAAATACATCTAATCATGCTTCTAGTAAAAAAAAATTCAGGGGCCAACATTTCTCCCCCTCTTAAGAAAATTTCGTCTTTGAAATTCTTACCTGAGTCGTTGAAAAGGTGTGGATATTTTTCCCTCATGGCTTCCAAGGGCTCCCATGTGGCCTCTTCAACAAAGTGATTTCTCCGCAAGACTTTGACCAGCTGAACCGTCTTGTTCCTGAGGACCTTTTCCTTGGTGTCTACGATCTCTACTGGAATCTCCTCATAACTTAGATCATCCCTTAATTGAACCTCAGTGATCTGAATGATGTGGGACGGATTCGATCTGTAACTCCTCAACATGGACACATGAAAGACGTTATGTATCTGTGACAATTCTAGTGATAGTGCCAACCTATAAGTTAGCAGCCCAATTCTCTCTACAATTTCATATGGGCCTATATATCTCGGGCTCAACTTGCCCTTCTTGCCAAACCTCATGACTCCTTTCCAAGGAGATGTCTTAAGAAAGACTTTCTCACCGACTTCATACTCCAGCTCCTTTCAGTGTGCATTAGTATAACTCTTCATTCTATCCTGTGCTGTCTTAAGCTGTTGCTTAACCAGATTAACCTTATCAACTGTCATCTGAATTAACTCTGGCCCTATCAGTTTCATCTCTCCTTTATCATCCCAGCATATTGGAGTTTGACATCTCCTTCCATACAGTGCTTTATAAGGAGCCATCTGAATGCTTGATTGGTATGAATTATTATAAGCAAATTTGACCAATGGAAAATGCTCATCCCAAGCTCTTTTGAAGTCCATCACACATGCCCTGAACATTCCCTCGAGTGTCCAAATGCTCTTCTCAAATTGACCATCCGTCTGGGGGTAAAAAGCAGTGCTAAAATTCAACTTGGTCCCGAGAGCCTCTTGTAAGCTTCCTCAAAATCTCGAAATAAATCATTGGATCTCTGTCAGAAACTATGGAATCTGGAATCTGATATAATCTTACTATCCCATCAATATACTTCTTTGCTAGTACATGCAAAGAATTAGTCTATTTAATTGCCAGAAAATAGGCTGACTTCGTCAACTGATTAATAATGACCTATATGATATCATGCTTCCTACTAGTCTTGGGCACTCCCATCAGAAAATTCATAGTTACTCGTTGCCACTTCCACTCAGGAATGGAAAATGGCCTTAACTTGCAAGATGGTGTCTGGTGCTTCGCCTTGACTTGCTAACACACTAGACACTTGCTCACATATTCTGCCACATCCCTCTTCATACCTTTCCACTAGAAATGCTCTCTCAAATCCCTGTACATCCTCATGCTACCTGGGTGCATGGCATAAGGCGCATTGTGTGCCTCATCCAGTATTTCATTCTTAACTTCTTTGACATTCAGAATTCAAAGTCTGTTTCTGAAAACCAGTCTATCATCCCTCACTACCACTTCTCAATTCTGCATGTTGTGCCTGTAACTCCCTAACCTTCTCTTTGAGTATCGGTCTCACTCTAAAATTTGCAATAATACAATCGGGTTCCTCCCATTTCAAACTTGTTCTAAGCTTTGCCATTTCTTCCAATAATGGTAGATACACTGTTTGAACATAAGCAATAGAGGATTTCCTACTCAAGGCATCCGCTAACACATTCTCCTTTCCTCGATAGTATTCAATCATCAGGTCATAATCCTTAAGCAACTATAACCATCTTCTCTATCTTAAATTCAACTCTTTCTCACTTAAAAGAATTCTTTAGGCTCTGGCGATCTATGAAAATCTTCATCTACATCCCATACAAATAATGTCTCCAAATCTTTAGGGAAAAAATTACTGCTACCAATTCCAGATCATAGGTTGGGTAATTTAGTTCATGAGGCTTTAGCTGCCGTGAGGAATAAGTTATTACCTTGTCTCCTTGCATCAATACACAACTCAAACCCTTCTTTGAAGCATCACTATAAACTGTATAACTTTCCTTTCCTGTAGGCAAAGTCAGAATTGGAGCACTTGTCAATCTGTGTTTAAGCTCCTCAAAGCTCTTTTGGCATTCATCACTCTAAATAAACTTCTGATTCTTCCTCAATAACTTGGTCATAGGAGCAGCTATCATCGAGAACCCTTCAACAAATCTCCTATAATACTCTATTAGACCCAGAAAACTTCTTAACTCTGCCACTATCATCGGTGCATGTCAATTAACAACTACTTCAATTTTCCTTGAATCAATATGTACCCCATCTTTAGAAATCACATGTCCAAGGAAAATCACTTCATGAAGCCAGAATTCACATTTGTTGAATTTGGCATAAAGCTCCTTCTCCCTTAATCTCTGCAACACTATCCTAAGATGTTCCTCATGTTCCCCTTCACTCTTGGAATAAACCAGAATGTCATCGATGAACACTATGACAAACTGATCCAAAAACTCCTTAAAAACCCTATTCATGAGATCCATAAATGCAGCCGGAGCATTGGTCAATCCGAAGGGCATTACCAGAAACTCATAATGTCCATACCTGGTCCTGAAGGCTGTCTTGATTACATCAGGCTCCTTGATTCTGAGCTGATGATAGCCTGACATGAGATCAATCTTGGAAAAGACCCTTGCTCCCTACAACTGGTCAAACAGATCATCGATCCGAGGCAGAGGGTACTTGTTCTTAACAGTAACCCTGTTAAGTCTCCGGTAATTGATGCACATGCGCCATGTCCATCCTTCTTCTTAACAAACAGGACTGGCGCTCCCCATGGTGAAGAACTTGGCCATACAAACCCCTTCTCTAACAGTTCCTCCAACTGTTCCTTGAGCTCCTTTAGTTCTGCTAGAGCCATTTTATACGGTGGTATAGAAATAGATGCGATTCCGGGAATCAAGTCGATAGCAAACTTGATTTCCCTCACCGGTGGCAAACCCGGTAACTCCTCTAGGAACACATCTGGAAACTCCCTTACTACTGAAAAATTCTCTAACCTTGGTTCATTTACCTCAGTGTCTACAACACGTGCTAAGAAGGCCTCACAACCTTTTTCCATCATTCGTTCGGCGAGCAAAGCTAAAACAATTCTGGGAGGTGTTATTCTCCTATCTCCTCAGAAAATCACCTTCTCACCATTTCCAAGATCAAACTCTACCTCCTTTAGGCTACAATCTAATTTCGCACAATACTTCTCCATGACATCCATTCCAAGTATGACATCTAGACCCTTCAACTCTAGGGGCAACAGATCTACTACCAGTCTAGCACCCTCAAAAACCATCTCACAGTCTCTAAACACCCGACTGATTATCACATTCCTTCCGAGAGGTATACTAACAATTAAGGGACTATCCAAAGGCATTGAATTCACAGCATGCAAATTCATACTTGTAGAAATAAATAAATGCGTAGTGCCAGTATCAATTAACATAAAAACTGCATAATTGAATAACTGAGCCATACCCGTGACAACCTTAGGAGCAGCTGCAGCTTCCTCTCGGGTCATGGCAAATACCCTGGCTTGTGCTTGGGCATGGCCCCTGGGCCTCCCTGGAGGATTAGCCTTTCTCACTACTCCAGAACTGCCCGTCTCATTGACTGGCCTGGGTCCTACAATTTCTGCTCTCCTTGGGGCTTGTGGCTGTGATCCCTCTCGTCTTGTAACCTGGGGACAATCCTTGATCATGTGTCCCTTCTCTCCACAACGAAAGCATGATCCAAGTAACTTGAAGCACTCTCCCCTGTGCAGCTTCCCACAATGCTCACATTGGGGATTCAAGTTCCAACTCCTCTCCACCCTGCTATTGCCTCCTACTGTTGAAGCTTGAACTGACACTGCCCTTGTTTGTTTGTTCTTGGCAGGGCCACTACTCCCCACCTCACTCTGCGAATGGAAACTCTTCATGCCCCTTTCAGCCAAAGGAGCACTCATCCCCTTCCTTGAAGACTGCTCTCGGTTCTTCCTTTTCTTGTTCGCCTCATATCTTATGTTCTCCAGTTTCTCAGCCTGGAGTGTGGCGTCTACCAACTGCTGGTAGTCACAGAAGTTGTGGATCAATATCTTCTCTTTGATCCCAAGGTGCAATCCCCCTTCAAACTTGCGTCACTTATCCTCCTCATTCGCCACAATATTTGCCGCATACCGAGACAGCTGGATAAACTTCAGCTCATACTTGCTCACACTCATCTCCCTCTGTGTGAGGTTTAGGAATTCTCTGGCCTTCTCTTGCATGTAAACCCTTGAGAAAAACTTCCTCCAGAAAGCTTCCAGAAATTCCCTGCATGATAGCACTGGAGGCACAGTCTGACTGTGGGGCACTGACTCCCACCAACGAAGTGCATCTCCTTGCAGCAGGCTGACTGCATAGTCCAACTTCTCTTCGTCGGAGCACTTCATCTGAACTAGGACTCTCTAAGTCCTCTTCATCCATGCTTCAGCTTCTTCGGGGTTTGTAGTCCCATTGAAGTCAATAGCCCCATACTTTCGGAGCTTATCATACTGTCCACTCCGATCCACTTGAGTTGGCACTGGCGCTCGTGACCCTTGGCCCATGGCATAGGTAAAAGCTTGGGCAAAGGCTTGAAAGAATTGGGGATCCATCGGGTTCACTTGAGGCATAGGAGAGGGCGGTGGAGGCACCTCATGCTGCACACTTGGTGCCTCAGAATCAGAAGCAAGGCGTGTCCCTGCATCCTGCAGGACATGCGATTCATCCGTACTTCCGTGTTGTAAGCTAGATCGAGCTTGAGCTCCTCGAGTCCTTTTTCGAGGCGGCATATTCACTCCTTCAATTTAACACCAGTGAAAATCTTTAATTCATGCAAAATAATTTCAAATAATGTAAAACAATTCAAAACCATGCAAGTTGTTCATTTAAAACAATGCATGTAGTTCATGTAAAAATAATGCATGTAGACCTCATACTTGAAAACCAATCACTTAGGTTCCTAGGAGATCAATAATCCTAGTTGCTCTGATACCACAACTGTTGCACCCTGTTTTCGGAGCCCAACCTTCGGAATCATAAAAGCTTGTGCTTGAAACCCTAAAGATCAATTGCTGTCATTCCACAAAGGTGGTAAGCGCACACTAATCAAACATCAAAATCACAAGTTGAACTCTTTATATAAATTATAGTTGAAAGTCTCTAATTCACTTTGAAGAAAGAATTACCTCAATTGGAGTTCTATAACTTAAGATATGCTCAAAAAGCCTAAGTGTGTACATACTCCAATTATGCTCTCCAACCCGACCCTGCACTTGTTCTATTGCAAACTCTCTCAATATAACTCCAAATGGTACAAATTTTTATGGGGATAAATATAAATGTTTTAGGAATCTATTAGTCTAAGAATCACCTTAATTGGAGGTCTGATGAGGGAGTTATGCCCAAAAGATTACACCATGTTCATACCCTAAATCTATTTGAACCTCCCTTGGCGCGATCACCATAACTTTCAATCTAGTTGTCGGATTGACTTTGTTTTTAGACCATTAGAAAATAGACATCTAGAGCTACAACTTTTATGAAGACCAAAAAGTCTGATTCTGCCTCTAATATAGTCAAAAATCATAAAGTTTCCCGTGCATGTCTGTTAAACGGACATACATCGAGCTAAGGAGACCAATTTCACCCGAGAAGGTCCGTTAAACGGATATGCATGTCCGTTAACGGACATGGACTGGCCTTAAGGTATTTTCCCACCCGAGAAGGTCCGTTAAACGGACATGGCGGTTCCCCAAAGCCCCCAATGCCCCTCAAAAGCTTCCAAAAACATTCCTAACAACAGAACCACTTCTAAACTTCCAAAATTCACTCATTCTAATGTCAAAACACTTCATAACAACTCCACAAACACTTAAATTCACCAAATTTCTCAAATCTCAATCATCAATTCATCAAAGCCACATATTTCAAACATTCATCCACGCTATCACATATACAAAACATAAACAGCATCCTAACTTGCAAAACTCATATCTCCTTATCCCAACATCCAAAATTCACAAACTTCAT
>JANZLX010174506.1:0-12986 GCA_025531955.1 Erythroxylum orinocense
AAAATTGTAAAATAAATATTGCAACAATTATAAAATAATCAATGAATTACATCTACTATTCTTATTATACTACAGGGCCACTTCTGTCATTAACACTGTTTTTTGATCTGTCCCCGGCAACTAAACACATTTTTATACTCAGGATGAAGACAATTATCTCTGTTCTGTCCACCGCAACCAAACATCTCACTGCCTTCAATTATTGTTCTGTTATGTCCTGTTCTGTCCCGCCTCATCCCATCTATACATGTTGAAGATGCTAACCAAACAGACAGTAAGAGGCATTAAATACATGGAATCAGTTGTTATCCCTCGATCAATAGGATCTCGAAACTGTAACTTATCAAGTGTTGCTTGCACAAAATTTGCTCCAATGAGACCAGCTACTATAACTAAGACAGTAGTGAGAAATGCATTGGTAGCTACAGGGAAAATTCTTAGACTAATATTTTTAGAGTTGGCAATAAACCAGTAGGCATATGTAGAATATCTACAACAGATCACCATACCTTCAAAGAGTGAGACTGTACTGAGGCCTAGTGCCATAGTAATACATCTGGGTAAAATAGATATAGTCAAGATTGGTTCTAGCCTGATAAGATGCACATCAAACTAAAAGGGGCTAATTATGGTATTACTAAGCTTTAATTGTAATAACATAATTAGAATCATTCACTTTGGTTTATACGACAATTTTTTGATTAAAATCTAACCAGTAAAAAACATTTGTTTCATTGAGTACTCGTGTGAATTTTTTGTCAAAACAACAAGAACGAAAGAGAACCCTGTTGTTCAATTTTGCTAATCACGAAATCTCCAACAAATACAACATGTTAAATTAGTCAAAAACTCAAAATCATACACTTAACAAGCAAGCACTCAAAAATCAAAGAAAAAAGGTTGAGCAACAGGAATGGGAAATCTTTGTTTTGCATGAAAATCAAACGAGTGATGAAACCAAAGGCCAAAGATCTAGTTAACAGAAGCCTGAAATTTATGGCTAGAGAGAGAGAAAGAGAGAAACGAGAGGGGGCTTAAGGGAATAGTAAAAGTAAAGGGATTCATGGGGATGTCGCATAGGGAAGGAAAGGAAATGAAAGGGCTGAAGAAAAAAATGATTTTCGGTTTTTTCTTTTCGAAAAATTCATGTGCAATCCACCTAGCCTCTCTAAAAACTTTTTATATATAGTAACAAAGCGTGTATGACACTTTTAAATTTTCATTTAAAATATTCTAACATTGAGCAGAACCAATAATGTTTATGCTGAGCGTTGGCATTCAGTTTCCAGTAGGCTAGAGTTTCAGTTCTAGTAGAATATTTATTCAGTTCTAGTATAAGACTTTAATTCCTGTTTTTTAGTAGATTTTTTGCAACTACTCTTATCTGTTGCAGCTAGCTTTATCTTTGGATTAGAATTACAATTCAAGTAGGATTATTATGTTTTTTTTCTATTTAATCCCTTGTCGTCGTTGATAAAAGTACCTTCCTTTCTACAATTTCATCAATCGAGTTCCTTCTCTTATCCTTCATTCCTTTTTTCTTCTATTCTGTTTTTTGTTTTGCAAAACAGTAGCTATGTCAAGCTACAATTATCCAATAATGGTATTAGATCATTAGATGGTCTTATAGGACCTGCAGAAAATTTTTGATCTAGTTTTTTTTAATTACAAAACCAACATCCAAAATTTTTAACTACTGCAACTATTTTGATCTAGTTTCAGTAGCTTACTTACTTTTTTTTAAACTTGTTATTGCTACTATTTTTGAATCTTTTTTTAAACAATTTTACAGTAGCAACTCCCTTATTTTTTCAACTTGTTTGTTGTTGTCTTTTGAACAATTTTTCAAACCTTTTTCAAACTTGTTTTAAACACTTTGCAGCAGCATATCTACATCTATTTTTAAACCTTTCTTTTAAACCATAATCAAAATATCTTCTAGTAGCATTGCTTTAAATCCTCCAGAAGTCTTCAATGGTGAAAACTATCAAATATGGTCAGTAAAAATGCAATCTTAATTGGAGGCCTTTGATTTTTAGGAAATTGTAATAGAAGATAGGCCAGTACCTCCTTTACCCAAAGATTCCACCAGGGATCAAATCAAGTTCGACAGTGAAGAAAAAGCAAAAAAATCCAAAGCCAACATGCTCATTCAAAATTCTGTAGGGCACTCTGTTTTCTATAAGATCATGGCTTGCACGACAACAAAGGAAGCTTTGGATAGATTGAAAAAAGAGTATCAAGGAAGTAATAGAACCCAGCAAATGCAAGTGCTAAATTTGAAGAGGGATTTTGAGTCTCTAAACATGAAAGAGGATGAAACAATAACTAGGTATACTGATCGTATTTCTTTAATTGTTAACAAAATCAGATTGCTTGGAGAAGATTTTCCTGACAGGAGGATTGTAGAAAAAGTTCTTGTAACTCTTCCGGAGAGATTTGAATCCAAAATATCCTCTCTTAAAGAGTGCAAAGATCTCAGAGAGATATCCTTAGCTGAGCTAATGAAAGCTCTTCAAGCACAAGAGCAAAGAAGAACCTTTAGGAAAGATAAGATTATCAAAGTTGCATTTTATATGCAAAGCCAACAAGCTGGAACAGGGAAGAAGAATTTCAACAACAAGAACAAGAGCAACAACTGCGAATTCCTAGCTTGTGCACATTGCAGTAAGACTATTCATCTTGAAAAATAATGTTGGTGGAGGCCTGATGTAATGTGGGGTACATGCAAACATCTTGGGCACGTTACTAAGGTTTGCAAATTGAAAAACAACGATTCTCACTCTTAACAAACACAGATTGCAGATGAAGTTTACGCATAGAAGGAGCATTTTTTTTTAAGCTTTGAAAAATCTGTCATCAGAATGCCAAGGAGGAGTGTTGAGCGTTGGCATTCAGTTTCCAGCAGGCTAAGGTTTCAGTTCTAGTAGTATTTTTATTCAGTTCTAGTATAGGACTTTAATTCATGTTTTTTAGCAGATTATTTGCAACTACTCTTATCTGTTGCAGCTAGCTTTATCTTTGGATTAGAATTAGAATTCAAGTAGGATTGTTATGTTTTTTTTCTATTTAAACACTTTCTGTCATTAACAAAAGTACCTCCCTTTCTACAATTTCAGCAATCGAGTTCCTTCTCTTATCTTTCATTCCTTCTTTTTTCTGTTCTGTTTTTTGTTTTGCAAAATAGTAGCTATGTTGCGCTACAATTATCCAACAGTTTAAACCTTAATTGAGAAAGTTATAATGTTAGACCCTAAATTAATCAAACCCAAAATTGTTTGGCCCAAATATAGGCATTTAGCCATTTTTAGGAATCAAAGGATGTTCTTCATCATCTGAGTCAATTGTTGTTGTCAAAGGTAGTGCTTCAACAAATATCATATATATCGATTCTTCTATCTTCTTTGTTGTTTTATTATATATTCTGAATCCTTTACTAGCGGTTCTGTAGCCCAAGAAAATAGCTTCGTCTGATCTCGCATCGAACTTTCCAAGGTTGTCTTTTCCATTATTTAGGACGAAACACTTACCACTAAATGCTCGAAAGTAAGCAACATTTGGTTTGCTTCCTTTCCACAGCTTATAGGGGTTTTTTTTCAGAATAGGTCTTATAAGACATCTATTAAGTACATAACATATCGTGGATACTGATTCTGCCCAGTATCTATGAGATAATCCACTTTCACACAGCATAATCCTGGCCACATTAACCAGCATTATGTTCTTTCTCTCTACAACACTATTTTACTAAGATGTCCTTGGACAAGAGAAGTTGTGAGTTATACCATTGTTGACACATAATTCTTCAAACTTTCTATTATCAAATTCTCCTCCATGATCTTTTCGAATTGAAGTGATGCAGTCTCTTTTTATTTCTGAATTTTTTTGTAAAACTTCTTAATTACTTCAAAAGCATCATCCTTATTCGATAAGAAATAAAATCATGTAAATCTAGAGTAATAATCGACTAGAACAAAACTATAATGTTTATAATTAAAACTATGAGTCTTAGTGGGAACGAATCAATCCATGTGCACAAGTTCAAGGGGTTGGTTAGTAGACATAATATTTTTAAGAGGAAAACTACTTTTGACTTGTTTACCTTTTGAACAAGCCTCACAAACTTGATTGCTTTCAAACTTTAAGGTCCGTAGTCCTATTACTAACTCATTTTTAGACAATTTTGAAATAACATTCATGCTAGCATTTCCAAATCTTCTGTGCAGATAAACAAATAATTTTCTAGAGACACAAAACACTTAACACTTTATGATGACATGTCTTCCAGTTGAGCACAATAAATATTCAGATTTCTAGGACCAACAAACACAATATTATCATTATGAATATCAATAATTTCACAATGAGATGCATAGAAAATGACTTTGTAACCCTTGTCACATAGCTGACTCACACTTAACAGGTTATGTTTCAAATCATCATCAAAGAGAACGTTATCAATAAAGGTAGAGTTAGAATTACCAATTTTACCAATTCCGATGACCTTTATTTTATTTTGTCTACAAAGACAACATTAGCTCTATCTTTTCTTTCAATGTAGTTGAAGTGTGATATTTTACCTATCATGTGTCTCGAACAATCACTATAAACTATGCATTGATTCGTTCTTGTCTCTGTTTTAAAACATATATGCATAAAGCATTATTTTATTTTAGGTACCCAATTTTTTCTAGGTCCTTTGGAGTTAGTAGTTTGACCTTTCGGTCTACAAACATACATCAGATAATTTCTTTTTACTAAAATTACAAGAATAACCAATGTGACCATGTTTACCATAGTAATCAAACAATATAGATGAATAATAGTTGTTATGATTTTTACCACTTAGCAGGTTCCTATTGTTTTGGCTATCGCTGTTGCTGGATTTAACAAAGAAGTTTTTGTATAGCCTGATATTGTTATTTTCATTGTATCCTATTCCAATCTTACTAAAAATATATGTATCCCTACTAAGCAATGCATCAATATTCTTCATTCTATTAACCATATTTTATAGATCTTTTTCTAGAGATAAGACCTTTCTAACACTTTTTTCCTTTTTAAGTTCTAAGGTGGCGACTTTTTCTTCTAACTGTCTTACCTTATCAGAATCAGTTTTGAGCAGTTTATTTTCCAACTTAGTTAGTCTTTCTTTTAGAACTTCCTTTTTGGAAACCTTTTGCTTATAGTCAACCTTAAGAGACATATTCTTGGTAGCCAAATTCTCATTTGTAGATTCCATTGATTTAATCTTACTCTTCAAAGATGCATCCTTGCTCTTGGACTTCTAAACTTTTTTGAAATACTTGACCGTTAACCTTTTGTACTGATCATACAATTCATGATATGCATTTTTTAATTCATCAACTTCAATATCAGAGTCAGAATAATATAAATCATCGTCTCCTGATTCAATCATGAAGTAAATCTTGTTGACTTCTTCTGGTTCTTCTTCTTTAAAGTTTTCAGAATCCTCATCCGACCAGGCTGCAGTCATCGTTTGCTTTTTGATTTTTTGACTTGTCCTTTTGAAGAAGAGGGCATTATGGTCTTGTGTGTCCAACCTTCTTGCAATTATAGCATATGATTTGATTGTTTTGTGTGTCGCTATTGTTGTTGCCATTTTTTGATAGGAACTTGTTGTTTCGAGTTTTTTTGTTTCCTTCTCTTTTCTTCATCAGCTTCTTTTTATAGAAGCGGGCATATTTTCAGACCATAAAGTTGAATTCTTCATCTCCATCTACTTGCAACTCAGTGTCATTTCATTACCGTTTGATTTGTTAGTTGCTTTTAGTACCATTCCTTTTCTATAGGAGGATCACTGATCTCACCTAAGCTCAATTACATGGATCATTAGATTCCTCGTAGCTAGTCAAGTGAAATAGTGTCTAGATCATTTATCGTTTCTAGAGCTATCACATTAGGTCTCCATTCCTTTGGTAGTGATCTCAGAATCTTCGTTACGAACTTATCATTGGGATATATTTTTCCTAGGTCTCCTCTTGTTTCATACCAATAGATTTGTATTGATGCATTAGGAGACTTATTTTAGGATTCTTTATCTTATTTGTCCCTTAAAAGGTAACTTGAAATTTGTCTCACATTTCTTTTGCTGTAGAGCAATAGGATATCTTTTCATATTTTTCTAGAGGCAACGCACATATTAGGTGATGTTTTGCCTTATCATTTAATTGTGCATTTCTCCTATCAGCATCTGTCCATACTTCTACATTATTGAAAGTGAGAATTGTAGCTCCAACTCTAATTGCTTGCCATACTTTGATATCTATAGATAGGAGATATATGGTCATTCTCTCTTTCCAGTATGAGTAGTTGTTTCCATTAAATTAAGGAGGCTTTGAGACGGATTGTCCTTCAAAACTTCTCAAGGAGTTTGCCATGATCTATCATGTGCTATAAAACACAAAAATATGAAACCTCACTCTGATACTAAATGATAAAGCAAATACACGTAAGAGGGGGGTGAATTATGCGTGACTAAATTTTTTTTCGTAAGTTACTTTCAATTCGTATAAAAAACAAATCCTAGTTAACAAATAAAAAATAGTAAGAGCCTGTCAGACGATAAAACATTTTAAACGACAGGAACCTATTAAGCAATAGGAACCTTTTATGGGATAGGACCCTACTTAAACGAAAGGGGCCTATTGAATGATGAATCATGTTAAAACAATTTAAAAACAAAAGGCGCTTGTTAAAACCGAAAGGAACTGTCAGCAAGTAAAAAATAGAAGGGAGCTATTATAAAAGTGAAGAAGCCTTTTGTTGAAATGAACACACATACAATATAATGCAAAAACATAAAAGATAAGGACAGAGAGAGAATGACACAATCGATTTATATTGGTTCAGCTTACAACCCACGCCTACATTTAGCTCCCCAAGTATCCAACTTGAGTGTTTTACTATAAAATCAAGAAGTAATTTGACGAGCTTCTCCAAACTCACAAGTTAATATTTTTTAAGGTTCGTCAACCTTCCACATTAGTAATATTTCACTAGCCTCTACAAGCTCTCAAATAAAAATGAGGTTTGCTTGATATGAGCTTCAATAATCTCTCTTAATAGAATTTCAATTTCTAACACACAAGAGAATTTTTATAAAGATGTCATTTTCAAGAATATATATGCTTTTGACGAGTTTTGAGATTGACTTTTCTTCAAATAATCAATTTCTTCAACTAACTGTTACTTCACTTGCATCTTTAGTCAACTGGATAGATTTAAATCTGAATAACTTTGATGTTATCTTTGTTAAAATTCTTCCAGTAATTACGGGACTAATATACGTCCTTCATAATTAGTAGGATCCTTTTGAATAAGTTCATAATAAGGGTTCTTGCAAAAAAAACGTATTTCTTATGATTTTATTTTCTTTTAAGAATAAAATTGTTAATTATACAAGGAAATCCATCCAATTTAAAATTTGAAATATGATACAGTTATCATCAAAATCATTAATTATAAATCTTGAGCTACCAGTGGTCAGTAGAACAATTTTATGATAGGCTAATTATTTGTTTTGTGAGCATAAAGAAGACGTTGAAGTTGTATTTGGAGTTGGTTTAATAGATAGATTCCAATCCTAGTGAAACCCTTTATCTTTTTGATAAAC
This sequence comes from Erythroxylum orinocense, assembly GCA_025531955.1. NCBI lineage: Eukaryota > Viridiplantae > Streptophyta > Magnoliopsida > Malpighiales > Erythroxylaceae > Erythroxylum > Erythroxylum orinocense. Next base: position 7,637 of record JANZLX010174506.1, read on the forward strand.
TAAAGAAAAAAAACGTTGTTTTACGACAACGACTAAATTCATGAGTCTAGATCTCCTGTCTAATATTATGGTGTCTTATTGTGTCCAATAAATCTCAGTCATCTATTCATGTGAGACCTGCGTGGGGCCCGTAAATAAATGACCGAGATTTCATGAGACAGAATAAGACAGAGTAAAACTGGACAGAGGATTTGGACTCTAAATTCATGTATATGTCGAATTGTCTGACTTCTGCATGCAGACATTGAAAATTCGACCTATTACTTACCGTTTCTGTTTTTAAACGCCAAACTGTACCTAACTATATGCCCGAATATCCTAACTTGGTTTACTTGATTGCCAATAAGCCGTAGAATTAGACCAATCCACTGGCGGTACCCCATTGAATGCAATTTTCTTACGCTTCCACACTTTTTTACTTAATTAGCCTGAAGTCTCAATCTATAAGTACCTCTACAATCCCCCCACTCTTCTACATCCCAAAATTCAAGTCTTCAACTAGACTCTACATTACCCAATTAATTACTACACCAGATGATGGTTTCTGTCAAGATTCTCTTCTTAATGGCTGTGCTCATGGCAGCTTCAGCCACTGCTCGATCCACCATACGATCAGAAGAACAAACTCTTGATATCAACAGTGACAATGACGAGGACGCCATCCCAGATGAAAAGTTCGGTTTTTCATTGGCTGAAAACCAAGAAACATATTCTTCGCGAGGAACGAATCGGTTGCTAGCTCAGAAACCAATCCGATCTGCCATGAAATGCGACAAGTTCCCTAGAGTTTGTCGTGCCAAGGGCAGTCCGGGGCCAGATTGCTGCAAGAAGAAATGTGTAAATGTGATGAAGGATGAGATGAACTGTGGAATGTGTGGAAGCAAGTGTAGGTACCGTGAGATATGCTGCAAAGGGAAGTGCGTGAACCCACTGATCAACAAGAACCATTGTGGTGGATGCAACATCAAGTGCAAGAAAGGGACTGCTTGTGTCTTTGGGATGTGCAATTATGCGTAAATGACCAAGTATCATTATTACATGCATGCACAATTTACGTACTAAGGACCAGTCAATATGTTTGCGTCTCATTTAGAGTGCGTGACCAACCGAAGGGCACCCGCAGGATTGCTTGAGGGGCTCCGTCCATATGTGATGCTTCTTCGTTCTTTGTTTATTTCCGTTGCTTATATTTAGTTACAAGTTAAAATGCGCAAATAAATATTTCACATTAAAATTACTTGTTATTATTCATTTTCTTGTATGCATAATGTGTATGTTTCATCCTGTTATAAGATGGTAAATTTTATACTTATCTTTGTCCTATTTCAAGGATAATCTCTCTCTCTTTTTTTTCTTTTTCACCCTTCAACTTACGCTTATCATTTTCTAAATTATATTAAAATAAGAAAACAGGTCATTGGAAACGGGTCTGGCTTTAGAACTAGAACAACAATTAGGTAATGAGTCTATCAATTTTTTATATGATAACTGGCTTTCTGTAGACTATTGATTAACTCCAATGTTGCGGATTTCCTAAAGAGTTTAATCTCCTTAGAAGCATCGATTGCTGCAACATTACAAAGTAAAGATAAATTTCGGAGCTCAACACTACCCAACTCTGTAGCTGATGAAATCAATGGAACTTATTGCAACACTGAAACAGATAAATACATTTGGAGATACTTGCATGATGGGAGATATTCGAATTTGTTTTGTAAGAAGTTATTTTTCAAACAACTTCCCAAATTGGCATGGACTGAAGCTACCTAGTCCAGTCATCTTCAACCTTGTGTAGCATTCACACTATGGATCAGGATGAAAGGCAGATTAAGAATAGTTGATAAGATAGGCAGATACACAGCTCACCAACTGGTGTTGTATATGCGGAGAAGTGGAAGAAACTAGTGAACATTTATTCTTCAAATGTCGCTATATTAGAATCATATGGAGGGAGTTTCACAACAATTGTTTGATTATCTTAGGAAGTTTATTATTAGCGGTGTTCAGAACATAAAAAAAAAAGAAGCATTAAGTACCTTAATTTGTATACGTCACAGAGAAGCTGATAATGACTAACATACAGTTAGTAAGAAAACGTACTCTATATCGCAAATTAAGCTAACAAGAAATTTAAAATTGAACACGACAATCTTACGCATATGAATGAAGATGAAACTTTCTAGCTAGTACATGAGAAACAGCTTTTGTTAAATTTGCGAGTCCTTATTCTTTATTTGGATTTGAGGATATTATTAGCAATTTCGGAGGCATTTTTCGTAAAAAAGAAGCTTTATTGGTTTTGAGCATGGATGTTGTTGTAAGCTGTTGTATGAGCGTACAGAAGAAAAATGCTAATTCGTTTATACAAGCTAATGGAATTCATATAAGGAATATGCTCTTTACATATCATTTGAAAATTTGAGGTATTTGTTCCTACAACGGTTTTTATTTTGCTAATTCAGTTAAAATAATAGGACGGTACAGGGAGCATGCTTAAAGTTTCTGAAGAACTCATAGAGATTGAGAATATGGAGAGCATGTGCATGATGCAAACTTTATTAGCATTACGAGTCCTACAGGAGGTTCGAAGTGGAAGCTCAATTGTGAACATGTTTTCTTTGCTCCGTTTGCAAACTAATGCCTTAGAGGAGAATTGCAAGAAAGCATCCGTTGTAGAGCAAGCCACGATTTTTTTTTCCCCTTGACTGCTGTTTTCTGATAGAATAAACTGAGATAGTCTAACTTTCTTTTGTTAGTTTTCCTGGAGATATTAAGATACGTAATTGAAGTCCTTTCACTACGATGTTGCTCAACTTTTTCAATTTGGCAAGAAATTGAAGATGCTGAAATTATTGTAAATAGTATAATAGTTAAAACAAAAATTTCATAAGGTGATGTAGTTTTTAGTTTTAGTCGGATGCTAGGATTTTTTATTGCACGACCAGTAACATAGAATATATATAGATTTGTAGAATCTATATTTTTTTAAAGTCATGTTTTTATAAGTCATTTTATACATAAACAATTAATAATACATAGTTAATTTTATCAAACATCCTTAATAAAGAACTAATAGTATTCGTTGGTCAAATCATCTAATATAATTAACTGTCAACTAATCAATGATAGAATCAGCTAATAATTAATGTAATCTGCTGATTGTCGAACTGTTACTATTCGTGCCTCTCTTTACTACCACCTACTGATAATATTCTAAAGACCATGTCTCTTTATCACTAATCTTGACATTGACATTATCTAGGATAATCTTGAACCTTTTTTAGACAATGCCAACCATTAAAGAATTTTTATTAACATCACCAAAAAAGGAAAGCGTCTTAATTATGTTCAGTTTTTTATTATGTTTCTATATGCAAAATAACTAGCTATATGGGGAGGAAAGAAGCATTTGTATTCAGCTACAAAGTTTATTAGTATTTTCTCCATCATAATTATTGTGAAGTATATATCGATTCGATCTGAAATCTTGGAATAAGTTAATCATACACATCTATTAAACTTTATATGAAAAACATTACATAATTGAGGAAGTTTATGTCTCGCCATTGCTAATACTACGTAGTTGTATTTTTTGACTTGTTTCCACACACTAAACTTTTTTAAACTCTATAAACTCACTTTAGATAGTATATGTGTGTGAGTAGAGGAAGATGGAGACCTTAGTGTCCTAAGCTGGCCTTACAAAGGCGAGCTTCCATCAAGCTTGCCCATATAACTTGGAAACGGTTACTTGGAATCTACAAAGCATGATTGTTACCAATGCTCTAGTGAACGTTACCAATGCTTTGGTGAAACTGTCCTAGTGGACATTAACAATGCTTTGGTGAAACTGTTGGACCAATCGATCAAACTTACGCTCTCCCACTTAGTCTAACGGTCAACTTGGTTACTATATCCAAGTCTTACTTTATATAAAATAGAAAAAATAAATTTTGGCAATAATATCTCTACCAAGTGAGCACTATCTTCTATATATTACAATGTACAATATTTCCTAACCTGATGGTAGCCTTTATTTAAGAGTAAACCCTACGACTACTCTTGGTCAAAGTATACGATCTTTCTCAAACAAATAATGTTCATAAAAAAAGAGAGAATCATATAAAAATTAATTTCTCTATTGGAATGTACAATAAATATTACATAGAGGAGCCTAATCTCATATTTACAACGTGATCCCTGAATTTTATTTGAGGCATGCCTTTTGTTAAGGGATCTACAATCATCAATTCAGTGCTAATTTGCTCAATAACAACTTTCTTTTCCTTAGCCAGTTCTTTAATAGCTAGCTACTTCATGTTCATATGTTTAGTTAGACTTCCACTCTTATTGTTCTTAGCTAAGAACATAACGGTTAAATTGTCTCAATAAATCTTTATGGACTGGGAAATGGTATCCACAACCTTAAGCCTAAATATGAAACTCCTTATCTATATAGCATTTGATGTAGCCTAAAAGTAGGACACTAACATAGCTTCTGTAGTCAAGGAAGCAATTAAGGTTTGCTTGGCATTCCTTTCATAAGCTAGTATTGTAACGCTGGACTTTCTGAGCCCTTTGGTGTTGTACTGTATTTGGAGATACTACTGTATATTGATATATACATGGTTGCATATAAGTTCAAATATGTATTTAAGTCATTTTGGTGTATATGTAAATGATTTATAATGTTATATGCCCTTCCATCGGTAATGCGGAATCTTGGAGACACTACAAAAAAAGTCTAGATTCTGTGACGTTTGATTGGGGAAATGTCGCAGAAAACTCTCACCTTTCCTGACGTTTTTTAAACATCAGGAAAATTGAGAGTTTTTGGCGATGTTGGGTTCAGACAACGCAGAATTGGAGAAGTAATTGAGATGTTTTATTATTGAAACGTGGCCAAATAAATCTCACGACGTCTTTATGAAGTAAACGTCGCGGAAGTGTTAGTAAAGAAATTAAAACTCAGTCGTTTATCGTTTGGGTTTCAAAGTCTTCTTCAATCTCGCGCGCCTCCCACCTCCCATACGTACTCCTCTGTACTCTCTTGTCTACAGACCACTTGAAAAATCATTTTCTCAACGTCGCCGCCCCACCCGTCGTCAACAGCTTCAATTCTCTTTCCCTTTTCATTCAATGTTTGGGTATATATCTAGCTCTTTCCCTTTTCCTTCAATGGTGCGCTTCAATTCTCCCTCTCAAAATCACGTGTCCTCTGCGCTCACGGCTGGATTCCTAATTCTCCCTCTCAAAATCACGCGTCCTCTGCACTCACGGCCGGATTCCTAAGGTACACCCCAATGCCCATGCATTCTCTTATTCGTATATAATTTGCAAAATTTCGAAC
>JANZLX010174524.1:0-12985 GCA_025531955.1 Erythroxylum orinocense
TGATGGTTTAGTGTATGATGCCATGTTATGTACAGTGAAGGTAAGATAGTTAACATGTCATTTCTAACAGGCATGTATATGTGTATTCGATAGACACACATGTATATATCAGTTGGGAATCGGGTGTTACAATTGAAGTGCTACTTGTATGTGAAAGAGATGAACTAAGTGTACATAACTCAATGATAAATGTGTTCTAAATGAGCATTTTCATGTAAGTGAAAATGTGATTCTCAACTTAAATGTTGAATGCTGGACAAAGATCCGATGATATGTGAAAGTGACTGATTAATCATATATGATTAATGAATTCTATTACATGAATGCATGAAATATAATGGCAGTTGTGACGGGAGTAGCCACCGATCAGAGCTTAAAGCTCAACGAGTGAAAATGAGCTTTAGGCTCAAAAGTGAATCAGAGCCTCAGACTCAACGTTTAATTAGCCCTGTATCCTTCAAGTGGATAAGGGACAGTTATTAATGAGCCCTATATAAGACAGTTAGGCACTTGGTCACAAAAAAGTAACAAATGAAAAGTGAGTCTCATATGCACTACATATGCATAATGTGAATGATTAAATGGTATTAATTTTGAAATGTGATTTAAGTGTTACGTAATTGGGTGAGCCATCGATGATGGTCACTAATTGAATTTGCAAAACTTATCCAAAAATTTGCAAATACTTTTCGGGATCAGAAGAATACCCCGTTAGGCCAACAGGAGTATACCTACAACATTCAAGTGAAGGATAGAGGTCGAGATCAATTCGCGTCTGTATTGCATTTCTCTATTTTGTATTGAATTGTATGTTTTGCAACTTTTGTATTAAGGAATGTATTTTGAAATTATTATACAATGTGTATGCAAATATAATCATTTTGTATTGACATAATGATTAAGGGTGTTTTGTTTCTGGAATGGGCCCTAATGATAAACAAACTACTGTTGATTAAATAAAATTTTTACGAAATAAAGTGGGCCCTATTTGATGATTGAATTCCACATATTATGTTTGTGATTGTGGTTTCAAAAGAAAAAAAATATACCGATTTTTGAATGATTCAATGCTTTAGCACGTCACCCTCGTGCGGCGTGGACTCGGATATCACCCATGTTATCGGGTTTGGGTCTTACGGAAGTACGGTGCTACATTTATATGGTATCAGAGCCCATAAGTACTATCTTATTTGGGTGTTTTCTGAAATATGTGTCAAGTTACATGCATTTAAGTCATGTCATAGCAGACAGTAACGAATGATCCCTAGTCTGAGTCGCATCAGTATGAGTCACACGCATGAGCATGTGTAACTGTTTAAGCTAATAAAAATAGTAGAAAAGTGATGATATGTCACAATGTGAGAAAATGAAGGTTGTGGATATTTAGAAATGAGAAATAGGATATGGGTAAAGGTGATAGACAATAAAGCAACTTATTTCTATTAGTGGATGTATTATTGGATATGACATCAAAATTACACTATGGTGAGATGTCTTTGGATGTGATATAGATGCGAATAAACTATCATGGATTGGTTGAGGATAATAAGGATGTAAGTAGAAATGATGAAATTAAAGTGTATAAGCCAAGTTAGTATAACCTTGAAAGGTTGAACTTAGACTTAGAATGGTTGTGTGATTATCAATATAGGAGTTTATGATTCAGTATAAGAATATATCTGGGGAATGGATATTTGAGTTTCATAATGGTTATGCCCCTACAATTATGAATTGATTGAGAATATACTTATGGGAGATGAAATAAATGACAATTGGAATATGAGATGATGATAGCAATATATGAAAAAGTTGTTAAGTTTAAGTTGATTTGCCATTGTGAGTGCACATCTGATAATGCGATCACCATGATGTGTGAAGATAATATAAGAAGCAATCTATGACTTATAGAATTTTGGTCGGTTATAGTTCTTATAGTTCAAAGTCTAAGATGAGTTAGAGTAAAACGTGAAAATGCTTATAGTGATGAATTGGGAATGAATTGAGATTATTAATGATGTTTTAGATATATGATGAATTAGAGGAAAACGAAAAAGAACACGATCGTGGCACAACTTCCATAATCGAGGACTGGCACAAAAGGAGAAGAATTATCTAGAATTAAATGAGATTAAAGTACCCTTAGCATAAGCTACTAATTAGTGAATTGGCATAAATACATCTCTAGATAAGATGTAATGATTTTGTGATATATGCCAAGGTATTAGAGTAAACGAAATTGTTTAATGCCTCACTGAACCTTATTATAAAGGATGTTCTAATCACATAAGTTATGGCATAAACTAATCGTATTGAGATATTATGAAAGGTTGAAATTGATCTTCTTGAGGTACTAAGAATGATTGATAAGTAATCATGGAAAATAGTTGATTGATAAAGATTTCATGAGCATTATTGAGGATAGTATCAAAAAATCTTCTTCCAAACAAGAATTTCATTGAGATGGGTTCGGTAAACCAGATGATTCAATTTAAGAATGAAAAATGAAGAAAAAAATCAGAAATGAATATGTAATGGATCAAAAATGAATATTGGATCCCTAGCAGAGACTCAGACATAAGAGGTAGAATATGCTATTGAAATTATACGCATTTTTGTTTGATGTGAAGTAGTCAACTATATGATTAGAGTACTGACTTTGAGGAGACATTATTGCTAATGTGAGGAGGATTTGAGTCCACATTATGTTTTAGGTAAATATGTTCGGGAGATACAAATTTGATATGCTGAATGTGTTATCAACATAGGAAGTTGAGATATCAAATAAATTGAAACGTGTGGAGAAGCTAGTATGAATGAGTGGACACTAGATTAAGTCATTGTGGAATCACAAGAAATTGAATGAACTGAGAAAATCATTCAAGAAAGGGGGTTAATTGGGAAATTGAGAATAGTATGTGATAATACTACTTTATTGAGGAATTAGTTATTGAAAGAATTACGAAAGCAAATCATGGGCATAAAGAGTCTTAAGTTATATCTGTTGGAGTTAACAATGCCCCAATATGATATTGAAGGTTAAAGTGATCCAAGAAAAATTACATTAGTTAGTGACTATGATCATAGATGGTATTTTGAGTGTGTTCAAAAAGTAAAGAGAATATATTGAATACTAAAGGAAAAATAGGTAAACCGTATAAGTGATGATTGTATAAAGAGTTTTTGAGGAACTATAAGCTTAATGTTAATTATGCCATTTGGATTTGGAGATTTTGCGGTGTATACAATGGAGTTTCCCATTAGAGATTAAGATGGAATCAGTTGCAACATTATAAAGTGATTCTGCATACATAGGGACAATTAAAGCATCATGAGCTGAATTTTGGTATATGGATTGGAACTTGCTACAATAATGATTATTTTGAAAGTTTGGAGATATTATATGCAGAGGAACATTTTGGATATATAGATTTGAATATATAGATCAGTAAAGATATGGTCATTATTGAATTGGAAAATATTGAAAGGATTGTGCAAATGAGTATTTCCTAATAAAGCCAGTATTGCAATCAAGTGCATTGAATAGAAAATTTCAATAGCAGAGTTATCAAATCGAGTACGATAAAAAGTGTAGAGTGCTGGACTGATAAGGGGGAAAGGAAGTATTATTAGTTATTGAAAATGAATATGAATTTTTGAGTTTGAATAAGAAGAATGATATTTTGTGATTGAAATAAGAAGTATGTGTACCCGATAAAGATGATTGAGCAAAGAGATTGTTAAAGAAGCCTAAGTAACAACCTAAGCTAGACGTCCTAGTAGGAATATGCTGAAATAGTATTTAGCTACTAAGGATGTAAAAACAAGTGGCTGAATGTTTGAATTACCAATAGTTCTAACTGTTGGGGATGTGCTTAAAACTTATATTTTGGAGTTCATAGGAATATGAGATTGATGTATAGTTCCAATTAACCATAGACATAACAATTGTTATCATAGTGACATCATTAAAATACTTTATAAGGCTTTGTATAACAAAAAGGGGTTGTTCACCCTTATATTGAAATGCAGAGTGCCTAAAAATGATTAAAGGCTAGAATAAATTCAAGGTACTATAGCGTGTGGAATGAATCTGTAATAGAAATTCAGTGGCTTATGAAAGATGAATGAATTGATGGATCAACATCAAGGTTATGGAATATAGTGAAATAGACATGAAGAGAAGTAAATTATAGAAGAAAGGATGAAGCGTTTTTATGAGTGCCACTTTGGTAAGGTGTGGTTGATTTACAGAAAAGATAAGTTAAGCTATTATGAATTGATCTATACAAAAATTATTATGAGTTAGTGTTACTGATGAAAGGTGTGTTGTCGACTTGTGAAGTGAAAATCTGAATTATAATGAGAAATAGTTAAGATAGTGTGAAATTTGAATAAGAAATGGAAGGAGTTATAGAGTCCATAAACTAAAGCCAAGCGGAAGAAATATCTGAGTGATGAAGCTCAATAGGAACTCAAGAAGAATATGTGGAAACAATACCCCTATCTTTATGATCAATTTGATAAGAATTTCGAGGACAAAATTCGTTTTAAGGAGGGGAGAATTGTAATATCCCATTACCCATATTGAGGCTAAAATTGTAAACATGAGAGATTCACTGAGAAATTAGAAATGTGTTTCATGCTCATGCATTATTTGACATGCTCATGCACATAAATATTGAATCTTTGCACACATGAAAATAATTATATATGCACTCGTTGACATTCCGGGTATATTGAATTGTAATGGGATAAATTGAGAATTGTGGTTATAGTGAATGAGTAGAATGAAATGGAGTAGAAAGACTAGAAAAAAAATTTAAATGTTGGATTTAGTAAAGGAAAATACCTTGGAGAAGTTTACTGAGATTATAGTATGGAATTTTAGGACATTTGGGGTCGAAAGTTAGGGTCTTTAGAAAGAAAGATGCTAAGGAGAAAAGATGTATCATCTGTAAAGTTATATCTTCTGTAAAGATGCTTCGTCTGTGATGACGTCATATCGTCTGTGAAGATGTATCGTCTGTCAGAATGATTCGTACGTAAAGTTGTACTGTTTGTAAATACGCTTTGTCTTTGATAACGTCATATCACCTCTGATGTTGTCGTTTGTCTTAAGAGTTGCATCGTCTTAAGTTGACTTTACTTTGTCTTAAGTTGACCGCATTCGTCTGCTTTCCGCATTCATCTACTTCTCGCATTCATCTGCTCTTCGCATTCGTCTTTTCTTCGCATTTTTCTACTTTCTGCCTTCATCTGATTTTTGAATTCGTCTACTTTGCCATTCATCTGCTTTTTGCTTATGTGATTGAAACTTTTTCTTCTGTACACTATTCATCTAATGCTATCGTTTGATCTATTTTTGACCCTACAGGCGATAGAATTTTTCTTCAATGTCTTCATAAAAGATATAGATATTGAAGTCCAATTTCGAACCCTTCAAGAATGATCTCAATCTAATATTCCTACAGAGAGTTATGTCAATTGTAAAACAACTTATGTGTACTGTTCATAACCCTTTTCCTGTGGTCACTGTTCATTTTGTATCGTCTGGTCCAAATTTGATTCTTTAGATAATAGATTTTGTCTCCAAGGTCTTTATGAAAGTTATAGGCCTATAAGTCCTCTTTCAAACCATCCAACAATAACCTTGATCCGATACCTATAGCCAAAGTTATGCTAGTTGCCCCAAAAGAAAAGGGTTAATTATGATTGAGGATAGAACCTTATTTGATTCTTTCAGCCTTAACCTTGTCATCCGACCTCTAATTGTGATGATTCTTGGACCAATAGATTTCTAATACATTTTTCTACCTCTCCACAAAGATTGGTAGCATTCTGAATTGATTTGAAAAAGATTGATTGAATGAAAATGAGGGGATCGGCTGGAACAGTGAACTGGTGTTGTTTCACATAACATACTTTGGTATTTTGATTATATATGGATCTGAAGAATTCCAAATTGAATGATTTTGGTGTCAGTGGGAATATAAGAAATAGGGTAACATGTTTTTAGAAGAATATGTTGCGAAATAACTTTAGTATCAGGGTCAGAAAGAACATGCAAAGTTGACCCGAAATGATGTTTTATGGAAAACTCTGGAAGTGATTTAATAGGTTATAACTTGTGATTGTAGTGGTATTATTGAGTTTTAAAGTTAAGTACAAATCTTACTTAAGTGAGTTTTAATAAAAGGAAGTGGATAAGTGGCTAAGAATTGGACAGATGTCCCAGCTTTAAAGTTAAGCTTTAATAACCTTCAAAGACAAGTTGTTGTCTTTGTCTTTATCCTTCTTGAAACTTATTTCTTTAGAGTTCCTCCATCATAGAGTTTTTCATCAAATATTACCAAAGTTAAATCTTGCTTTTCTCTACTTTTCATCACTTCCATTTTAATATTTCTTTCTTCTATCCCAAGAAAAATCGAACTGCCTTGCCAACTTTCAAGTTAATGTACGTGGTTGCATGAGGAACTACCGATGTTAAAGCTTTAAACAAGTAAGTTTTTTTTTATTCTGTATTTTTGTATGAAATGAAGCATGCATCACATTAGCTCACTGTTAAATGGTTAAGAACAGTGATATTCAAATTTGTTGGAAAATAAGTGAGGAGATGTTGAGTAGGCCATATATATAATCTTCTTTGGATTTAATGATCAAAATGTTATAAGAGATTATAGAAATGGTTTTTGGATTTGAAAGATCAATGAAAAAGTGTATGATGATGTTTAGAGTTGAGAAAGGAAGATTAAAGTGATAGTTAGAGGAAGGAATGAAGAAAATACAAAAGTTAGAAATGCAAAAAAAAATTGAAAGTGAAGAAGTGCAAAAAATGTGATGAAAGGCGTGAGTGTTCTAGTTTTTGGATGATTGTTTGTGCATAAATAAACGATTATAAGTATGCAATTATTGATGAGTGTGCAATATGTGTCTTGCATAAATGAGTTGTGCAAGTTAAGTGTCCGCATTTAGGCATTTCTAGAATTTGGAAGCAAATGCTAATTTGGAGCGTACTGTGAGTAGACCTAGATGGTCTTACTTTGTTATTTGTTTTGTTATGTTATGTTATGAATTGAGTAATTATGAATAATTATGAATGTGATATGATTGTATTGATTTTCGGACAGAAGGTCTGATGATTTTGATAATTGATTTGGATATTAAAGTGCTACTTGTATGTGAATGAGATGAACTAAGTGTACATAACTCGATGATAAATGTGTTATGAATGAGCATTTGCATGTAAGTGAAAATGTGATTCTCAACTTAAATGTTGAATGCCGGACTAAGGTTCGATGATATGTGAAAGTGACTGATTGATTATATATGATTGATGCATTCCATTACATGAATGCATGAAATATAATGGCAGTTGTGGCCGGAGTAGCCACCGATCAGAGCTTAAAGCTCAACGAGTGAAAATGAGCTTCAAGCACAAAAGTGAATCAAAGCCTCAAGCTCAATGTTTAATGAGTCCTGTATCCTCCAAGTGGATAAGGGACAGTTATCAATGAGCCCTATATGAGATGATTAGGCACTTGGTCACAACAAAATAACAAATGGCAAGTGGATCTCATGTGCACTACATATGCATAATATGAATGATTAAATGGTATTGATTGTGAAATGTGATTTAAGTGTTACGTAATTGGGTGAGCCATCGATGATGGTCACTCATTGAGTTCGCAAAACTCATCCAAAAATTTGCAAATATTTTTCAGGATCAGAAGAATACCCCGTTAGGCCAATGAGAATATACCTACAACATTCAAGTGAACGATAGAGGTCAGAATCAATTCGCTTTTGCATTGCATTTCTCTATTTTGTATTGAATTGTATATTTTGCAACTTTTTTATTAAGAAATGAATTTTGAAATTATTATACAATGTGTATGTGAATATAATCATGTTGTATTGACATAATGATTACGGGTGTTTTGTTTCTGGAATGGGCCCTAATGATAAACAAACTATTGTTGATTAAATAAAATGTTTATGGAATAAAGTGGGCCCTATTTGATGATTGAATTCCGCATATTATGTTTTTGATTGTGGTTTCAAAAGAAAAAATATATACCGATTTTTGAATGATTAAGTGCTCTAGCATGCCGCCCTTGGAGGGCGCGAACTCGGATATCACCCACGATATCAGGTTTGAGTCTTGTGGGAGTAGGGTGTTATATTAGTTGCATAAAAATTTTCCTAGTTTTACCTTGTCTCTATAACTTCCATCACTCTTATATTGTCACATTTTCATGTGGGTCTGTCAGAAACAGCCTCTCTACTATGTAGGGGTAAGGATGCGTACTATCAAACCTCCCTAGACCCTGCTTCATTGTGGGATTTTGAACTGGGTGATGATGATGATGATACAGATTACAAGAGTGAACACAAATATTTGTGAAAAGGAAGAAGTTTGACAAAGTTTGGAGAGCCATCTATAGAGGAGAAACCATCAAGGGCATTCGGAGGAGAATTGGAGAAGACCCCGAAAAAAAAATCCAAGGCCACGATTATGGAAAATATGTCACAATCGTGATAGAAGCTTAAGCACAGGGCCACGATCGTGACAAAGAGCAGAAAAATTGGCCACTGTCAGTCATGATCGTGGCCTGTGCGTAGACAGACGTGGGGTCGCTTCCCTTAAATGGAAAAAATAATATATGTAAAGAAAGAGAAATGACCTAAAAAGGAAGTCTTCTATTTGCCACTTTTGGGAAAACTCCAAGAAGAGAGAAGGGCTCTCAAAATCTACCATTTTTGGAAAGCTCCAAGAAGAGAGGAGGAACCAGTAGAGAAGTTTTTGTTATTTTCCATAAGCTTAGCTATTCTCTTTCATTTTTCATTGCTTTAGTTTCATATTCATTCCATTAGTTTAAATCTTTCTTAGTCTTAATCATAGTTTTGCATGTTCTAGAATGTTAGAATGAATGATGGATTTTATAATTGAACTTTATGAATTTTGTAAGGAACCTTTATGTTATATCAATGGATGTTGATTCCTTCAATTTTTCAGCTTTAATCTTAGTTGTTTGAGCTTATTTATGTGCTTTTTCAAATATGAATTTGTTGGGTATTTGAATGTTTAATGGTTTATGTTACATGTTTTTGCTTATTTGTGATGCTTTCGATTAATTTGTGTTTAATAGTGAGGATTTATGCATGTTCTTATATTCATGATCAATTAATTTTGTGCAAGTTATGTGTGCTGGAATTTTTATTTTGATGCAATTAGTTTAGATTTTGTAATTTGGGTTCTGATTAGTTATTTACTAGTAAAGAGTTTTGATTTCTATTAAGTTAGTGTCAAATTTCAATTTTTATCACTTAAGTTAGTGTCGAATTTCAATTTTTATCACTTCTTTTATAATTTCCAGCCTTGGTTTTATTTAATTAAGTATGGATTTTGTTTATTTAATGTCTATTATGCTTAATATGAACATGTGTAGCCAGACTACCTAGGAGTTTGGATATATTATAAAGATAAAGGGATGGAAATTGTGAGAATGGAGTTGAATTTGTCTTAAATTGGTGCTTGTCAGTCTAGGCTGGATGGGATTTAGGATAAATGTCATGAATTAGGAATCACTTATAGGCTTGATCACTATTTAGGTAACTTTCTAATTTAAAGGCTAGGGATGAGCATGTGATATGTAATAGTCTATAGTGATTCCTAAAAGTAGCAATAGGTTAGTTAAATTTGTCAAGTTACTTATTCAACTAATCTAGGATCCCATACCTTTAGGTTACACCTTTCGAGCTTACAAGTAGGTGGCCTAAGTTAGTTGTTTTTTAGTATCTAATGCATCTTCGTTATTGAACTTAGAGGGCCTATTCTAGGTTATAGTGGAGATTGGAGCATTTCTAGAGCTTATTAATTTTGCCTATTTTAGAGAAATTAAGGGTTTAAGAGCTTATTCGATTCCATAGGCTAACACCATGATGAGAGTACCTTTTATTAAATTTAAGGATAAATGAACATCCCGGAATCCCAAAGATATCTCCAACCCAGTTCTTTACCATTGTTATTAGCATTTTCTAAATTTACTTTGTGTTTGTCTTTTGTTTAAGTTCTTTGCATCTTAGCTGTCTCGTTTCATCATTTCAGGGTGTTTTGTTTTCTTTTGCTTGCAACATTTGAAATAGCATTTGCATCCCAACTCTCTATGGTTCGACCTTAGCTCTCCATTTATTGCATAGTTTGATATTTAGGAATTTATTATTTGGTAGCTAGCGATATGCTATCAAACATGCATGCAGTACAACAATTGAGACTACAAATTTGTCTACTTTTATACCTATCATTTCGTCAAACTACATATATAGATCAATATGTCAATATTAACAAGAAGTAACTGCAAACATCATTATGCATGTTATATATATATATATATTCATAAGTAATCCTTACAAAGTACTAACATATTCAATACAAAATAGCAAACTCCCACTAATCTTATCAAGCTAGGCTCCTAACAATCCCATGCGAGAGACGTGTTCTGCAAACACATATATAGGTAAGCCTTTTGTAAGTGGATATGCTAACATATTAACTATAGGTGTATACTCAATAGTAATGAGGGATTCAACAACTTTCTCTTTAATAAAATAGTGCTTTATATCAATATGCTTTGAGCGAGAAGTACTTTTAGTGTTCTTAGAGAAAGCTATAGTTGCAGAGTTATCACAATTCTATTTTAGCAGACTTAAAATAGAGTCTACAATACCCAATGCTGAAATAAAATTTCGCAACCATATTACTTGGCAAGCTGCCTCATAGCATGCCATATACTCTACCTCTATGGTAGAGGATGCTTTGAGTGTCGATTTGACACTTTTCCAAGATACAAATCCTCTAGCCATCATAAAGATGTAACTTGAAGTGGAATTTTTATCATCTACACATCCTGTATAATCAGCGTCACTAAACAAATCTATATCAAGAGTGTCAGTTCGCCGATAAGTTGACATATGATCATTACTACCCTGAAGATACCTCGTGACTTTCTTAACCACTTTCCAATGGCTAAGTCCAGGATCACTTAAGTTCCTTCCCAACATGCCTATAACAAAAGCAATATCAGGGCATGTGCATACTTGAGCATACATCAGACTGCCTACAAGTGATGCATAAGGAATGACTTTCATTTTATCTATCTTTTTATTATTTTGTGGACATTGAGCCTTTGATAATTTTTCACCCTTCACTAGTGATGCCTTTCTAGGAGAACAAGAATGCATATTGAATCTTTTTAAGATTCGATCATTATAAGTCTTTTAAAATAATTGAAGAATCCCATTAGCTCTATCTTAGAGAATCTGAATTCCAAGTACATATGAGGCCTCAAATGGCTAAATAATAGTTGTTTTATCTCAAATAATAGATCAGTATCATTAGAAGTAAGTAAAATGTCATCAACATAAAATATCAAAAAAATGAAACTGGTCTCACTAAACTTCATATATATACATTAATTAACTACATTCTTCTTGAAGCCATTTGTAATGACAACCATATCAAACTTGAGATGCCACTGTCCTGATACTTATTTTAACTCATAGATGGACTTCTTAAGCTTGCAGACCATGTGTTCTTTACCAATCATCTCGAAACCAATTGGCTGAATCATATAAACATCTTCATACAAATCTCCATTCAAGAAGTCAATCCTCACATCCATTTGATTGAGTTCTAAATCAAAATGAGCAATTATAGCCATGATGATTTGCAGTGAATCTTTGGTAGAAACTAGTGAGAAGGTTTCTTTGAAATCAGTCCCTTCTCTCTGGTTGTAGCCTTTAGCCACAATTTTAGCCTTATAGATTTCTACTAGTCCACTTGAGTCATGTTTGATTTTGTAAACCCACTTGCACCCAAAGGGTTTGCAATCTTTAGGTAGTTCAACCAAATCCCAAACTCCATTTTGTGACTTGAAACTTAACTCATCTTCCGTTGCATGCATCCATAATGCAGATTAAGGACTATTCATGGCTTCTTGATAATTTACTGGTTCATATTATCTCCCACATCAGACTTGTGTACTAGTAAATAGACAATATAGTCATCAGGACTGGCAGGTCTATGTGTTCTTTGTGATCTCCTAACAATAACTTCATCATCCCAGTATCAATGACTTCATCATATGCTTGATTCTGAGGTTTATCATGAGATTCTATTCAAATCTGTTCAATTGTAGGGTCATAAGTAGGAGAGGAAGCGACGGGTACAAGGATTAAAATATGTTCTTCCTTTAATACAATTTCTCTTCGCCCTTGACCTAAACCAAAATTAACTTGAAAATAGAAAGCTCTATCAGATTCTACAATTCTAGTCATGTGAGATGGGCAATAGAATCTAGAACCCCTTAATCCAATGGTGTAGCCTACAAAGTAGCCATTAATAGTTTTCATATCAATCTTCTTAGATTGTGGATTATAGGGCCTCACTTCTGCTTTGCATCGCCAAACATAAAAATGACGCAAGCTTGGTTTCTTACTTAACCATAACTCATATGGAGTCTTTGGGACTGACTTGCTAGGTACTTCATTCAAGATATAAGCAGTTGTCTTCAATGCGTCACCCCACAAAAATTCTGGCAAACTAGAATGAATCAACATACATCGAAATATCAAGAAGTTCGTGGTTTTCTTCTTTTAGTGATTCTATTCTGTTGAGGTGTTCCTAACATTGTGTTAGCCCCGAATTTTTTTATTTTTTTATTTATGATTCATTAAGCATGATTAGATTAAATTAAGTAAATTAAGTTAGCAGTAATTAAGTTAGCACTAATTGAAGTAAGTTAGTATTGATTGAATGAGTTAATGACACTAAATGAGTTAGTTGGGTAAGTATTAAATGAAATGGGCTTTAGGCCTAGGTGGGTTAAGTTATGTTATAAAAAGAAGAAGGAAATAAAGAGAATTGGGCCTTGGGCTTAGGTTAAATGAAGAGGAGTATAAAAAGGAGAGTTAAAAGATGGTTTGG
>JANZLX010174593.1:0-12978 GCA_025531955.1 Erythroxylum orinocense
CGCCACCCTCGCGGGGCACGGACTCGGATATCACCAACGATGTCGGGTTCGGGTCACGCGGGAGTGGGGTGTTACATACTCCCTCTGATTCATAATAAGTGTCGTTTTAGATACATTTTAATCATTCAAAATAAGTGTCATTCTTGACTTTGTATGCATGTTTGTCATTTTACTTCTAAAATTGACCTTTAATTTCTCTCTCATCTTAATTACACAGATTACAATTTTAAGGCAATTTAACATGCAAAATCCACGTGATAAAATAATTTCTCTCTTCACGAGGTAACTTCATGGTAGTATTAATAAGGGTATATTTATAATTTTATTAGCTTTCTTAAAAAATGTGTATTTTTCTAAAACGACACTTATTATGAATCGGAGGGAGTATTTTTTTCATTTCTTCGTTTATTTCCCTTTCATGTTTGATCTAGGACACATACTAAGGTTTATTATATGTGTTACATTAGTTTCCTCAACAAAAGTTTTAAAATGTAAATGAGTAGGACTCAAAAAATAAATGATCAAACGATTCAAATTTTGTATCGAAAATGAAGCAACCTATCTTAGGTAGAGAGATGAAAGAAAAAAATTTTCTAGTCCTCAGAGCAAAGAATAAACCTGGCCTTGGGAAGACATTTTAAGAACTAATAAGACTTCCACCAATTAAAAATCATGGTTAGCACTCTGAAGAATTTAAGCCATGAATTGTTACTAAAGGAGAGAGAAGAGTGATTGTTTTGTTTATATTAAAATAGAAATTGATATTATAAAACTACATTATCGACTTAGTAAGGGACTCAATTAGAGAATGAATATTATACCACTTCTCAATTTTTTTCTTTTCTTTTCTTTTCCTTAATTTGATTCCACTTCTAGACTTTAAGCCCATACTAATTTGATAATCATGTTAAAAACCTAAAGTAATTTATATAATGAAAGAGTATCTGTAGAAAAACTTTCTAATCGACTTTATATTTAAATGTTTTGGTTAGGAAAGTTAGCCTTCTATCTCTTTGACCTTGATTTCACCTTCGAACTAGTGTTAGGAAAGTTAGCCTTCTATCTCCATCTTTAAGCTCTCACCATCGACTATCCTCTCCATCGCCACTATCAGTGTTGAATAATGAAGAATAACCAAAGAGAAAATAGGAGAAGACTGTTTTCAACTAGGTCTGTCACCGAATGTCCTTTCTGTCATCATTCCCCTTTCCTTATGTAGTAAAATTTAGGTTTAAACCGAGTGAAACTTGGAAATTGAGGACGCCTAACTTTCTCAAGTTAATTCTCACAGTGTGAGAATTTACGGTTGTGCAAACCTCTCACAGCTATGCATGTGTATGGCCCCCTCACAGCTATGAGAGATCTCCTTTCTTTATTCTTCATTTAATGTTCTCTCTTGCCTCTTCTTCTTTCAATCATCTTCTTCGTCATGCTCTATAAATCAGTAGAATATGGAAATTGAGAAGATGGCTTCAATGACATGCTTTCGGGTCACTTTAGCTTCTTTACTTCCAAAATGTACCTAAGATCTAAAGTGAGTATCCTAAGCATTTCTAAGGCATTAATCACTAAGTGTAGTATATCAAATGAATCAAAATTTAAACACTTATCAGTAAGATAATTATCAAAGAAATAGGCTTAAACAAATATTGGATCTAAGTGCCTTCATCTTTTCAATGTTTCTAATTTAACAAATATGATCTCAATATGCAAAATAGAAAACAAGTTCTAGAATCATTCAACTATCATGATAACACACATAAAAGAATGAAAACAACTTTAAAGTTTTGAAAAATTTCTTTTAGGCTCAAGAGCTCACAAAAAAGATTGGGAATATGTGTGTAAACAATTTGAAATTTTCATTCAACTTGATAATTTCAATGATTACTAACAATGTGACTTGTAAAAGTAATTTTATTCTGACTATCATCCTTCGCATACTAATCCAAATCAATATTCACTAATGAAGTAAAGTATTGGTGGACAGATTTCAATTAATTATGACTATTAGTTAATAAAATTTATTAACCAGGATATAATAAGCTTAAGAAAATCATTAACCTCTTCCACACACTTAAAGCTATACATTGTTCCCAATGTACACAATATAAGCATATATGAAAAATGATAAGGTTTAGTTAATACTTTTGTGAATAGGACGATTTTTTGATTTTGAGACTATCTATCCAATATTAGGCCAACATCCTTGCAAGATATACAGAAAAATGGATAAAAAGAACATGGAAATAACATAACATAAAATAATCTAAAATAAAATCCTATACTAGCACATGAAATAGAAACAAACTTAAATAAAACTCAAACCAATCCTAATTAATAGGTTGCCTCCCAGGCAGTGTTTGTTGACATTGTTAGCTCTTTTCACTTTTACACTCATCTTGGGTTTATGAACCGTGATTTGCTTCCAATTGTCTTTTCACATAAGGGATTTGTAGCTTGTAAGTAAGTCACCTATTGCAAGATAATAATACGAGCATAAATACTCAAATTAATAAATCTTGATGACTGCATTAATGCTCTTTTCAATGAAAAATTGTTAATAAAATAAGGGATATTGAAACTCCCTAAATCATCGATTGCCTCAAACAATTGGTCTTTAAAGAAGTGGGAACCCTCCATACTTAAGGTACTACCAATACTTCATTAGTATTTTCCTTCTTTGGTTCCTTCCCAATTCTTCCTTAACCACCTTTATCCACTCTTCTTCTTCTTCTTCTTCTTCCTCCTGGAAAAAGGTTTCTGGCTCATCTTCTTAAATTACCTTATGTCACTTTCCTACTTCTTCTTTTTCCAAAAGACCTCCTTAAAATGTCACTACATTTATGAAGTCAACCCTTGTCTTTTCTTCATTTTTGAATTCACATCAGTTAGCTTTCATTTTGGTAAGGAGTTCCATTAATTCATCTGTGCTACTTTTTCTTCTTCCAAAACCTCTTTTTTTCTCCTAAGGGTGATTGACATTTTATGTTCTTTATGATATGTTTTAGTAGGACTAGGTAAACTCATTTGCATCTTGTTAGATATTATCTTTGATAACTAGTGGGTCCAATTCACTATATTTTATATACAAGCCTCTATTTCCTAATGCCTCATAATTGATTCTTCAATAAAATTGGTCATCATATCTTCTAGAGTTGGCTCATAAACTTGAGGTGCTTGGTGCCATAAATATTCAGCTGGAGTATAATCGTTCCATCCACAAACATAAGAATTGCTCCATTTTGAATTATAGCTATTCTTGTATGATGCACGTCGGTTGTATATGCTCAGTGACTCCCACATATAGGTTAGTGTTTGAAATTTATGGTTGTAATATAAATAATCCCAAAAATGTCGCAACACAGCATAAATATCAATTGAGCCTCTAAAAACATATAAGGAAACCTCTCTCTCCTATATGGTGATGTTACGTATTAGAAGACACATTGTAGCTCCCATATACTCCATCTTTTCATTGTGAGTTATGACGATGATGTTAAACCTTAATCCCTGAAATAAACCACAAATACATTGTTAATGTAGGTAATTTTAAAAGATAATTAAATGAATAAACCCATAATACAACAAGATAAAATAAAAATAAATACAAAACTAATCACTTGAAATACAATCAATATCAAGTATTAGTGTTTAGTTAATATCATAGGCTAAAGTACAATGATATTTAGACAAATATGTGAATGTTTGTTAAAGAATAAGTTCACTACCTTACATCATTTAGAACATTACTTATATGTCTAAGAAAATTATCATTTTGATGATTATATAAGTGATCCTTTTATTTGAGATCTCTGAAGTAATCTTTTATATGGATTGATATATTTTGATACTATTTAAGACATGTTCTAATTAAGGAAGCTTAATCAATAGATACTCTATGAAGATAGTTGAGTGATTAAGATATGATTCATCACCCTAAAGCAAATAAGGAAAATGTTTCTTTGTTCTCATTTAGTATTGATTGAAAAATCCTTGGCTAAGGTGTACTGACATTTTGTAAATAGTTTACAAATTTCATTAATTGAATCAATAGCTAATGACGAAGAACTAATACGATTGGATTCAAAATAATGTAGACATTAATTATATGCTCAATATCTACTCTAAACATTGTATGATGAAAAAATTAAATTATGCATAGAAAGGTTTATCAAAATCACTTTAACATTCCTAAATCTTTGGGTAGTCATGATATATTGGTAGACAACATCTTGATTTATAGATATAAATTATTTAATTAGAGAAATTAAATATAAATTAAAGGAGTTTAATTTATCTAATCCTAAATATGAGTTAGGGTTATAGTTTACATCCATTGTCAATATATTTGGAAACCAAATGAGTTTCATATAAAGTATAGGTTGAAGAGAGTAAAGATATTTTTAATCAAGTTGTACTTGATTTTATAGTTTGGGAAACTTTATTATTAAATATGCGATATTTATTAAATAAAAATTAATATGAGATATTGGATTTTATTTAGGCATAATTGATATTTAATTATAATTATTTGTAATTCTAATTAAAAATTAATTAAAATTATAATTTAATTTTAATTAAATTACTAAAATATTCAAAACTTATTATAAATATGCTTAAGCTTTAATGGGGCTAGCACTTCTTACTTAACCCTCTTTATAAAAGTTATAGAATTTTCTTAACTTATTATGTGGATACTATTAAAGATTGAATATCTGCATAGTTATGATAGTTGAGATGAGTCAGTTTTAGAAACAGTTCGAGAGATACAATAAAAAAATGATCAATTTTTAAAATAAAGTACGAATTAAGATTCACTTTTTATTATAATTTATGTATTAATCATTTCATAGAATTAAAGTGATCTTGATTTTCAAGAAATAAAAATACAAAAAAGTTTTAAAGATTAGATCTTGTCCTTATTTCCTAACACGCTCCGTACCATTCGAGAAGAGTGCCCTCGCAGTAAATCTAAGGGCCAAGGTCCATGCTATTTTTTAAAGCACGCATCCTTACCATGGTTCTCTGGGCGATAGGCTATGAGTGCTTATCTACCGTCAAGAAGGGAGAAGCTATGGTTGTCCGGCAACGGTCACAATTTAATGCTTAGAGGTCTTTTTGGTAATTAGATAAATTCATTTTCATCTCCCTTAGAACAGGTGTGGTTAGATACATCTTTGGCAAATAACTAATAAGGACACACAGCTTATTTATCCATACCTTTTGGACAATTAAAACAAATGGATCACTCTCATTTTAACTTTTAAGTGATTCAATGGCCTAACTTCAAACATTGTAGTAATTAGAGATTCCTACTTTTAGTTATCCTTTACAAAAATTGCTTATTTTTTTTGTACTAGTTCGATTGTATTTCTATATATTAATATATTAAGTATTTTCAAATATTCATCATTTTTTTTAATGAAACATAGCATTGTCTCTCAGTCAAAATTTTAATATGAAATTTACAATGTTTTTATTATAATTTATAATAGATTGATGTTCTGATCGTTTAATGATCTTAGCAAACAATATTCCTATAAACCTTTTAAGGCTTTGAAATCAAGGTAATCTATTATGCAAGATCGTTCCTAACGTTTGATAGGTCCTGGGTGAAGTAAAAAAAAAGTTTCAATAAATCGATAATAAACAAACATATAAACTTTAAAAGCGTATTTTTGTTTATTAAAATTTAATATACATATATAAGTGACTCAATTTATAAGTTCCACATATTCAACTACGTATTAAATGATCATAACATCAGTTAATAATATCTTACAAATTTTAGTAACAATAAAATCACTAAAAATAGTAGAAGTAACAACAAAATAGTTATAATAGCAATCAAATAGTAATATTAGACTGAAAAATACTAAGAAAATTGCACTAACAAACACACAGATGATTATGATTTATGGAAGAAAAATTCTTCGTACATTTCTAAACTCAAAATTATTAATAATACTAATAAGATCAATATTTTCTAACATTTCTTTTTTGATACATAAAATAGCTAAATTATTTAACCTTTCTTACGATATTGAAGATCTCAAATAGATTTTTAATAATTTTAACTTTAAAAAATTTTCTCTGTTGATGCTACAGTCATAAGTATAATGAAAATTATAATTATAAAAATTAAATTATTTATTAATAATTAATTATATTTTTATAAATAATAAATAATCTAAAAATTAAAAAAGAAGAAATTCAGAAGGTTTGAGTGATAAAAAATTAATGTTTATTAATTTTTTTATTAACTCAAAACTTAAAAGTCAGAACCGTTTAAGTTGAAGTATATTATAGTTATATATTGATGGACATTAAAAAAAAAGAGTATAACATACTTCAATTAACGTTAACTTCAAATGAAAGTTAACGTTAGCCTGAACGAAGTAGTGTATTAGCCCCGGGGTAGTCTAGCGGTAGAAAAGGAGAGAAGAATGTGTGAAGGTGTTGTAGGTTTGAACAAAGTAGAAATTACCTAAACATATAAAGAACATAATGTTAATGAAACCCTTATAAAAATCATGGATATTACTATATTTATTTAAAATAATATAATACCTTACATAGACATAAGAAATTGGTTCTCTTGATAAAAAAATTATAAAGTCAATTACAATACCTTCTCATCCAGCAATTATATATATGAAACACATTTTAAATGATTAACAATACACAACATTTTAGATTGGTCAATTATTTTACCTATATTTTTTTATCGATTGAAATATGCGAACCAATATGTGCATCACCTATTGCTCCTATAAAATCCTCCAAAATAAAATTATATTATTGACATTTTTAATTAACTATAAAGAAATAATAAAAATATTAATGTGTATGAATATACATAAAAATATGGAAAGCATTTTGAATTATGATAAATCTTAGGAGGTGTATTGATAATAGATGGTAGAATAATAACTTTTTTCAAGTAAATTAATTGCATATAAGACTTTGTGAAGGTGCTTTGAAATTATCCAAGTCAAATATTTAAAGGGTTTTATATTAACACTAGTTATAGAAACTATGCCTTAATGTCTATTGCAATCTGTTCCTCCATAGTCAAATGATTAGTTGGGTTTAACCTAGTGAACCTGAACCTTTTAGCTTATCACATAAGATCAAGAAATTGTCTTGCTCATTTTTAAGTTCTCGTAAATCCTTGTAAGATTATCATTTAAAAATTCAAATATTAAATCTTTAGGTGATACAACGAAAATTTCTACATAATTGCTTTCATGATCGAAAATATTTGTATTCTTCTCCATGTAAAAAAATAATATTGTCTTGATCATTCTATTGAGAAAAAAATGTTTAATTGAGATTTGTAATAAAAATTCAAAAATTAAAATGGTTGAAAGTTTTAATAAAATCTAAAAAAAAATATTTGCCAAATCTAAAAATAGAAACTATTTGCTTTCCTTTTTGTTTTATTCTTATAGTATTATTAAATGTCACTATTAAATTTTAATTTAGTTCATGTTTAACACAACAAATTGTATTCTTAAATTAATTTATTCTCATTATTATTTGAAATGAAAGGTATAAATATTTAATAAAACTGAGAAACTTATATATCAATTTAATATTATAAGAGTCTAATATAAAATTAAATTAACTCATTCTAATTAAACAGTTAAAGAAGTTCACACGCTATATGTTTTAAAATATAATCATGGTATCACTTATGAAAAGAACCATCAATTAGAGCTTTAATTAATATAATCATTCCTCGTATGTTTATCAATGTTAGTTTGCTTTTGAAATATACTTTGAAATTGTGTTAGATTGATGTTATACTCCACTTGAGAGTTTATATCTTCATTTACATTGTCCATAATTTGCACATCATATTTAGTACAACTGTCAAATAATTCATTGAGTTATCTAATATATTCTAATCAAATTATGTATAACACAACAAGAAATAACAGAATATTTTTCTGCTTCGTGTCATAACAAAGCATGCTCAAAAGTAAAAGGAATCTTATTGTTAGAACACTAAAACATCTTTGAATAATATTTTTCAGTGAAAAATGCCTATAGTTAAATAATTCATGTAAACCTTAAGGTCTTTTTCTTCCTTTATAATCTTAGAAATAATACCTCTCACCTTTATACAATGAAAGAAATGATATTTTAGGTTGAATTAATGATTTTACTCATATATGGTGTTTATTCATCAATTAGAACATACACATCAATATGTATACCATCTATTTCTTTTATACAATCTTAGAAAATAAGATTATATTATTAAAGTGATTAATTAAATATAATTACGTAATAAAATATTAATGAAGTATCTGAATATTCTTCAAAATATGAAAAGTATTTGTATACCAAATCTTAGGAGGTGTAATAGTAAAAAATGGTGGAGTGATGAATTTTTTTATAAAACAATTAACTACATATAAGACATAGCAAAAATACTTTGAACTTTTTCAAGTTGAATGTTTAAAATGCTCTACGTTGACTCTAGCTGTCTCTATTCTTATTGTCTAAAAAAAATATAAATTGTTCCTTCACAATCAAATGGCTACTTAGGTTTAAGCCTCGTAAACTTTTCAAATCATCGCATAAGTTCAAGAAGAGTGTCTTGCTTATTCTTAAGTTCTCATAAATCTTTGTAAGATTTCTATTAATAAAGCAAAAGTTTTACATAGTTGGTTGTGTAAATGAAAATATTTGTACTCTTTTTCTAACTAGAGAAATCAAAATTGTTTTGACCATTTCATCATCTAAATTTGATTCAAAATCAATAAAGAGCTCACCTATTAATAATTGATAAAGATATTAAAATATAAATGCTAAAGCTATTATCAGACATTAAAATAAGTAGCATAAATCTAAGAAATTTATCAAATGTTTAATCAAAATGTTTATACAAAACATATACCTAATATGCTTAAATATTGGGATAACTATTAATATAAGAATGCTTCAACTAATAATTATTCAGTACACAATAATATGAAAATATAACTAAAGAGATGAAACCCGATCCATCTTCCTTATATTTTGCATATTCATAAAAATCTTACTAAAAAGTAGATAATCAAGTAAAGCCATATTACGTTTCCATATTACACATCGTTGGCATCCAAATTATGGAAATACTTAAAATATTCTACCATTATATTAACATCTTGATTAATTAATGAAGTTTCAAATTCCCCCTTTCTTTGTGGATGATGTTGTCCCTATTTTCTCTAAAGTAAATCGCTATTTATTTCTATTATTCACCAATTATAAATAAAACATTTATAAAATGATAGTATGTCTCTTTTTTCTTCTTTTTTAATATTCTCTTTCTTAGTAGGAGAACTTTCAACTTGATCTTGTTTTTCATTAAAAGAACAAACTTCAGTAACTTTAATTCTATGCTCCTTTTTGCACTCTTTAGGGGAGATTTAGCTGGTAGATGTATTTGCAAACTAGTTGTAGTAGTATTTCTTTTCATATATATTTTTTAAACCTAAGATCCACTTTATACAATTATAATACCGAAAATTTTACATAAGAAAAAAAATATATAACAGGATATAGCAATAAGAAAATAAATGTTTTACCTTAAATAGATTTTTTCAACATTCATTTATTGTACTAACTTCAATTGGACATCAATATACTCTTTAATGATTTTTCTAAAACCTGTCTTAATATTATTCCAACTAAATTTGAAAAAGATAGTAGTTTTTTTTCTTCCCTTCTTTACTTCTTCAACTATTAATGAGATTAAATGCATCTTTAATATACCATTACATGACCCGTTCTTTTTATTTATTTTCACACAATTATTTGAATCATTTATATTCTCTCAAGATTTCATCAGTATTTTTAAAAAAGCCTCATACAATGATTTTGAAAATATATTCAAAAAGGAAATATGAGTAGATAATTTGATTATTTGAATGCTAGAGACGTTCATAATATGAACACACATATTAAATTCTAGAAAGAAATATGCAATTCTTCTCTTTAAGACTAATTCAAAGCATGACCTTATATTTTCTTCTCTTCATAAACGAACAAATCTGAGCTCAAGCTTTGTGTTTTTTAATTGTTATCATGATGATGCTAAATTTTATATAAGTTAAATATCATGGCGTTGCTATATTACCATTTATAGTTTCCTGGTTTTGAGTCTTATTAGAAGAGCAACAAGGTTTGGGTCATGACACTTATATTTCTAAAACTTGGACGTTATCAATAGTATGTTATACGTTAGTCATTCCATTTGAAGATGGCCAAAATAAAGAAATGAAAAGATTTAACTAGGGAATAATGGTAAAGTTTATTGAGACGATCAAAGTTGGTTTTAGAGTGATTTTGATACAATTATATTTAGCACTACTAAGCTTTGTTATGTATATTATCAAAAGCAATTGCAAAAGAACTTAGTCAAAGCTTTTAAATTTGATATGTGAATATGCCTACTCCTTTTGTAATTCTTTAGTCTCTTTCATAAAATAAAATCACCGCCAATTCAATTTATCAACTTTTCTTATTAATAAGCAAAATAGCACATTTTCCTTCTTTTTAAATTAATTTTTAAATCTCTCTACTTTTTAGTTGTAAAATTTTGAAATGTTTAGTTAAAAATTAAAACTTTCTTATCTCTTGAATAACTTTTGCATACCTTAGAATACCCGTCCAAAAGTAGGAAAATAGGTTTTATTTTGTTTACTCTTATTTTTATTCATAAGAACTGAGAAGTCCTTTTTGATTTTTAATACTCCACTAATTATGGAATGAAACTGCCTTCTAGATAGGCTTTTTAGACCCCTAAGTCCAGAATGCGGGATCGTGCGAGTGTTAGCAAGCCTTGGCCAATACTTGGCACACAAGTCGGCACGAGGAAGGCGTGTTGGCGAGAAAACAGGGCAAAGTCTCGAGAGTAGGCGAGATTCGATACGTGTAGACACGCATTGACGGAAATCTTCGATGAGACGTAAGATTCGGATGCGAGGCCGCGCGGAGTTAGCAAACTAAGTTGTGCGAGACTCGAGAGTGCGCGAGAAGGCGCAAAGGCATGTGAAACCTCGCGAGGATGCACAAAGGCATACGAGCACGATGAGGCGCTTAAGCACTTGACTTCGGCAAGGGAGGTCAAAGGTAGGTGAACTGGCGAGGTTTTGTGCTAACTAGGTTTGTGACTTGTAGCGACGAGATTGCACGCATGACGGAGGCATGCGAAAACACTAATGCATTGATGGGCGAGTGAGATTAGACTTGGTGCGAATTCTGGTAGAGTCTCGGACCTTGTGGAGATTGACTCGACCCAGGCTAGGACTTGACGGACAAAGGACTTAGCCACGATCGGATGGATGGACCGTGACCAACGGACTTGTTGTGGGAAGCATTGGATTAGACCAGTGTGCTAGTGGGCTTCGGTGAGATCACATTGCATCATCAGCGGATAAAGATGTTGAAGGCATTATTTGTATTCTTTTGAGGGAAAGTAATATAAAGTTAGTCTTTTGACCGTATCTCTGTGTGTTTCCTTGTTGCCTATATTCTTTGTTGCTTCCGCATTGTTTCTTCGTGGGTGTGCGAGGTAAACACTTCGAGGGTTGAGAAAGGCTAAGTCTTACTTTAACGAATCTAAGTGAGATTGTCGTGCAAAGGGTGTGAGCGAGAAACTTCGGGTGAAAGTTCAAGTCTCCAAGGTGACCTTTGTATCAACTGGTATCAAAGCCAAAGTTTTAAATGGCCAAAGGCAACTTGACAGAACGGGTGTCTAGGTTGGAGACACTCATGGAACCTATTCATCAAGGGGAGGAAGAAGTCACATCTCACAATACTTGTTTCAAGATGTTGGAGGCTCGGATCCAACTGTTGCAACAACAGATAGTGGACATGTTGAAGGCGCAGGAGGAGGCCCAGTTTGAGATTACTGTGTTGAGGCGTGCCGTTGCAACGATAGATGTCGAGCGAGGAGAAGGCTCAACACAAAAACTTTCTTCTGTGAAGGTACGTGAACCTAGGGTGTTCGAAGGTGTGCGGGACGCCAAGGTGTTGGAGAATATTTTATGCGATATGGAGCAGTACTTTGCAGCTGCTAGGGTATCCAATGCTGAAAAGGTCAATGTAACGACCATGTACTTGGATGGGGATGCCAAGCTTTGGTGGAGGACGAGGACCTTTGCGGAGATCAGCGCGGGTAGAACTCCCGTGAATACGTTGGAGCTCATGAAAAAGGAATTAAAAGATCAATTTCTTCCAATGAATACTTTATGGCTTGCGAGGGAGGCCTTGAAGAATCTGAAGCAAGACGGATCGATAAGGGATTATGTGAGATCTTTTAGTTCTCTCTTACTTGATATTGAAAACATGTCTGACGAGGACAAGTTCTTCAACTTTTTGTCCGGTTTACAACCGTGGGCGCAAATGGAGTTGCGGAGGCAAAATGTGAAGGACGTGGTTGGTGCAATCGCGGCCGCTGATGCCTTAGTGGACTTTCGAGCAATGAAAGAGACTAAGACAAACTCCTCTAATTCTACGAAGGGCAAAGGCCATGCTCAACAGGAGAATACGAGGGGAAAAAGAAGAAGAATTCCAGAAAGGGAGACTTCAACGGGAAAAGCAAGCAAGATGGTGGTTTCGAGAGTGGGGAGACGTCCCCCAGAAAGGGCAAGATTGCTTATTTTCTATGTGGTGGTTCACATTATGCAAGAGAATGTCCGAGGAAGGAGAAGTTAATCGCCCTGATAGCTGAGGAAGAGGGAGAATCTTTGGAAGATGCGGCGCCAAATCCGATTGTCTTGTTGAACGCGGTTGGTAAAGAACCTAATCCTTATGATGAATTGATGTATGTGAAAATACAGGTTAATGATGTAGCGCCCCCTTCCGTAAAGTACCCACCGGAACGCTCATAGGTCATTCCGGTACATATCCTACGATAAGAGAGAACTACAGACAAACACCACTATACTCCACATGGCATCACAATAATAAAACATT
>JANZLX010174684.1:0-12967 GCA_025531955.1 Erythroxylum orinocense
TATTAAGCATCAAGTTCTACATATAACAAAATCCATATCACAAGACATTGTTCAATGCTTGATTAAACTCTAACCAAACTAATCTAACTATACTATCGTAAACCCTAACTCAGCAATTTACAATAATATAATTAAACTTGACAATGTCGGATTACTCCCCTTTGAAGTCCGGTGAACGCAAGCCATTGCTTCATTTTCAAGAGGGTGGGAGCCCTAGCCGTGCATGAATCCAGAGATCCTTATCACTGTTGAAGTTCTGTGGTTACTTATGGCTATAAAGACCGATGGTGGAGGTGATGATGAAGTGACCGGCGGTGGTGGATGATGATCGGAGATGGAAATGAGGGTGGTGAGGTGTTGGAATGTCTGTCGCCTCTTGTGGCTGCCGAATGTGTCTCTGTATGTAGTCTGTATATTAGACATGCTGGCCCCCCTTTATGACATAATTCGGCAAGTTTTTAAAGGATGGTAACGGGTCGGGTCAGTACAGTGAAGGAACTTTCCAATTGGAGTCTGGATATCTGTCTGCACATTGCGACGAGTTAATTAATGGACGTCGCGACATGCTGTCACCTGTTAATGCGCCACGACCTGGGAATTAATATACCCCGCGACATGCTTGAAAGTCTCACGTCTTGTTGACTTTCTAATCTTTTTGACTCCCTTTTCTCCTACAATACAAAATAACAATTTGTAGTATCAATTGTCCTTTAAAAAATTATAATGCAGTTAATGTCAATTTGTAACAATTTTACTAACAAATTGCAAATAATATGAGCTCACTATAAGGAACTAATTTAAGCACAAAAATTACAAATTATGAGTCAAAAAGTGCATTAACAATTATGAAAGTGCAGCCAATTTATAAGATAAATTTGGGCTCAATCACTTATCCTTAATCTTGTTACTGTATCAATCATATGAAACCATACTCAATTTCTCAATCCAGAATTATCTCACAACCAACTTTCGGGTCCACATTGTTCAATTATTCTCATAAGGAAGGTGAGGTAATTAGGTAATACTTTCTTCTAAAAATTTTTCCCTCTTTGTCTTAGGTTTCCAATGATACCGAGTTCGTTCAATTTGGTTTAATATACTGAAAGTTACACTTAAAATATTTCAAGCTATTCTTGAGCTTCATCAGAATTCTTATCTCAAATTCAAATCAGATTCTGAAATTCTTAGAGGTAGAATTACAACTTTATTTCTCCATAAACTTTATAGCTCTATGTCTCTAGTTTACTCCAAATAAAAAATCACTCCATTTGGATTAATACAGAGAAAGTTATGCCTAAAATACCAAATTATGTTTAAGTTGTTAGGAAATTTCACCACGGTGAACTTTCCAAACAACAAAATTCTTCGACATTTTCTTAAAAGTTTGTTGCAGCGAACTCAAGAGTTAGCCGCAACAAACCTTTACAAAAATGAAATCCTTCAAGTTGGCTATGGCAAACTTTCACAAAGGTGAAATCTTTCAAGTTTTTCATCTTCAAACTTCCCAAATTTTACACTCCAATCTTATTCAAAGAACACATATCACACTTAAACTAATTCTTCTACTTCCATTTCAGCTCATCACAGCTCAAACAAATTACATCTATATTTAAACACTAAAAATTGATTCCTTAGATAAATTTCTCTCTCTACTTTCTGATACATTACTTTTCACCTTTCTACTCTTTCATTTCATCAAAAGCTTATCATTTAGCAACTATATACCACGACTTCACCAAATCTTCATTTCATATCATTAAACTCATCTCTATAAACACTTCATATATACATGCATGAACAGTACAAGCATATAACCAAAATAGAGTATGTAAATTCATTGATTTTCATAAAATTTTGTATCATTTCCATTTTATCAGTCTAATTCAAACATCATCAAGATACCGTTTACAAAACCATAAAGCTTAAAACTCAACTTACATGAGTTAGCTAAATTCCCAACAGTGAGAGTGAAGAGCTGGGTTTCGGTGGATAGGGAAAGAGAACATCAAGAATAGGCAGAAACAACACCAGTTGGGTTGAAATATTTGCATGCAAAGGTTAACACTGATGTAAGAGTAAAACCGGTATTTCGGTGTTACAATATGAAGAAAGTTTGGTGAGTAATGCTCTCGATGAAGGACCAAACAATTCCCAGAAGAACAAAGAGCTACAATAATGTGCCTTACCAAAACACATGATTACGTATGTTATTGTTAACTTAACACATGGCTCTATGCATGTGAGCCATTTGTCCTTTATGCAAGCTACCACATGTCTCCAACATGTCAAGCCATTTGTCACACAATAAATGATGCCACATGTCAATCTTTAATCGGTCAACATGTCACACTAGAATTGGTCCAAATTTCAATATTTATCTAAAAATTCACCAAAAATTCCAAATTAATACTAATAGTCTCTGAATAAATTTTCCATAATATGTTTGCATTTTATAAATCCATTTTAATCAGAATATGTAAACGAATGCATGCATAATAATTTTGTAAGTGTCGACAAACAATGCACTAAAATTCTTCAAATTTCTTAATCCCTAACTTAAGGTGTTACAATTCTTCCCTCCTTAAGAAATTTTGTCCTCAAACTTTGTCTGATCCGAATAACTGTGGATACTGAGCTTTCATAGTTTCTTTTAGTTCTCATGTTGCTTCCTCAAGTCCATGATGTTGCCAGAGTACTTTTACCAATGGCGCTGACTTGTTCCTCAGCTGTTTAACTTCTCTGGCTAATATCAAAACTGATCCTTCTTCCTAAGACCCATTTGGTTGCACTAGAATTTCTTGCACAGGAATCTTGTGTGAAGCATCAGACCGATATCTTCCTAACATCGAAACATGAAACACATCATGTAGCCTGGCCAATTCTTCAGGCAGAGCCAACTGATAAGCTACTAGTTCAATTCTTTTCAGAATTTCGTAAGGACCAATGTAATGTGGACTAATTTTACTTTTACCAAATCGAAGTACATTTTTTCATGGTGACACTTTCAAGAACACCTTATCGACTACTTGATACTCAATATCTCTCTTTTCTAGGTTAGCATAAGACTTCTGCCTATCATTGGCAGCTTTCAACCTTTGTTGAATAATCTGAGTCTTTTCTTCAGTATCTTTCACAATTTTAGGCCCGATCATCTTGCTTTCACCCAACTCAATCCAAGATACCAGAGTTCTACAGTTTTTACTATACAATGCTTCATAAGGCGTCAGGCCAATGCTAGTCTGATAACTACTGTTGTAACTTATCATTAGTTCTCTAAGCAACACAAATCTCTTGCTTATCATCCGTTCTCTAAGCATCACATATCTATTGTATCAAAGGAGGCCCTACTTTTAATTGAGCTATCAAAGCTCCATCAGACACCAATCTCCATTCACTCCGCTTAAGTGATAATGCCAAAATGGTCTTTCGACTTAAGGTATTAGCTACAACATTAGCTTTACCTGGATGATAATCCATAATACAATCATAGTCTTTAAATGATTCTATCCAACGCCATTATCTTAGATTGAGTTCCTTCTAGGTGATCAGACACTTCAGACTTTTATGATATGTGAAAATTCTACATTTTTCACCATACAAGTAGTGCCGCTAAATTTATTTATTTATTTGGGGCAAACCCTACTATCGCAAATTCTAGATCCTGAGTAGGGTAATTATGTTCAGGTGACTTTAGTTGCCTAGAGGCATAAGCAACTACATTTTCATCTCAAGCAACCGATCAATTAAGTCTTCAATCCTCGGCAACGGATACTTATTCTTCATTGTGACTATATTCAATTGCCTGATATCAATGCACTCTTAGTAGTATATTCAGCTTCCTCTGTCTGAATCTCATACTTATCTGACTCTAATATTCACATCTGATCCGTTTAATACTTATTTATTCATTCTTATTCAACATTCATTAATTCATATCCAAATATATATTACATCTGTACACCGTAACATCATTCGCCAAAGCAACCACTTTATCATATGTACACTCACAATAACTAATCACCTTATTCTTGAGGGTTTCTTACATATATTGCTATCTTCTGCTTCGTTTTACTTGAATATATTCTCAATCAATTTAGAAATTTATGGGACGTGGCCATTACGTAATTCTAATAACAAACCAATGTTATAACATTGTATTGAATCACAAACTTTCCAGCGCGATACTTAAACAACTCAAGATAATTTACTCTTTAAATCCCATCACTTTTACTTACATCTCTATTCTTTTTCTCATCCAAATCCATGAAAATTCATTTCCTTCCACATCAATTGAAGGGTGTAACACCATAACATAATACTAATCTCATATTCCTTTTTGAGGAGCTTCCAGTGTTGCATAGCAGATATGACACTAGCTAACAAACTAGTGCGGATGTCATGCAATATTATTATAGACTGATTAGGTTTCCTAATCATAACTGTCTTATCATGACAATTAACTACTGCTTGATGTTTGGATAACCAATCTATACCTAGAATCAAATCAAATTCATGAAATGACTATCTAATTAGATTTGCTACATATTCATTTCTTGTATCTTAATAGGACAATTCCTAAACACTTGATTAACCAACACATTACTGCCTAGAGGACTGGTTATGTGAATGACATATTCCAACTGATTTATTGACATCTTCATATCAAATATTTTTCCAGCACAGATATATATATTAGTGCATCTAGGATCAATCAGTGCATGCATATTAAAATCAAAAGGAGAAAAAAATACCAGCACTGACTTCAAGTGCGTCTTGCCCCTCACGAGCTTTCAATGCATAAGCTCGAGCCGACACAACTGGTCATCCACAGTTTCTGATTGAGTACCTAGATTAGGTCTGTGCTGACCAAATCCTCCTCGTCTTTTACCATGTCCTCTATTCCTAACAGATGCATAAAAGACCTCCCTACCAGCTTGTGACATCTGAGATTGCCCGAGAGGGAAACTAGCTAACTTATGTTCAGTACTGCCACAGCGGAAACATGTACCCGTAGCCCTCCTACAAATACCCCAATGTTGTATTGAGCAATGAGGGCACTTCAGCACACCATCACCTCAGCCTCTAGAGGAACCCCTACTAGAAACAGTTGATGAGGAAAATTTTTGTCGTTTTCCCTGAGTCCTAGATCTCTGGGTAACTTCTGGTGCAAAGAAAGTACAATCTCAACTTCATTTTCTCGAGGACTAACCTCCTCTAGCAAAGCTCCTATGTTGATTCCATTCTCTTTTGATCATCTCTTGCCTTTCAATTTTCACATTAGTCTGCACTAAAGCCTCCCCCTGAGCTGGAAGACAAGGTGGCACCTCAGTTTCACCTCGATTGACCCCTGAGAGTCCAAATATCGATTGAAGAGTTTGCTCAGGATAATTGTTCTCAGCAACTTTGTCAACGGCTTTGCACGATCTCTTCATTGTTAATTCTAGAAATAAAACACAGGATAACCACATTAGGCCAAACTCAACTTTTACACACAAGTATAAGTAAGAGTTAAGCATTGGATAAACAAGAATCGCCTAAACCATGCTCTGATACTAAAAAGATGTAGCGCCCTAATACCCTCGGGAGGATATTGCAGGCGCCACACAAGACAGTACAAATAGAATGCCAAACATTTCGCGAAAGCATAGCATTCAATAATAAACATTCCAAAACATACGAAACACTTTATACATGAATTTCTATAATCTCAACTTTCAGAAACCAACCTGAATTAAGGTTATTACAAAACTTGAAACAAAAATTCAAGAGTTGCATACATTAGATAAAACTTCAAAAAAAACTCAAAATACATTTTAAATATGATAAATTTCAAACTCCTTTGTCCATTGCAGTTAACTTGTCCTAGTTCCTACGTCCTTCTCTCTAAACTTACACGGGGCAAATCCATTGTGCTAAGCATATAGTTTAGTGAGTAATAACTAAAATATGCTTAATTAACAAATATAGAATCATATTATACATAAGCATCCCAAAATACTAAAACTCAAAACATAATATCATTTATTAAAGAAAAATACTTCGCATGCTATCGGTCATATTCAAAAACAAAACAAAACATACAAAAACATGAAACTGGTTTCAAAATAGGGTGTTAACCCATCAGATCAAAATATTGTTTGTTCTTAACAAAGCTTATCAGGGACCAAAACATAACATGAGTTAGACTGTAAATCCATAAATAGAAGCGGGTAATGGGACTTATATAGAAGATACCATGATTGGCATCACTAAACAAAAGAGACAGAAGTGCGATAAGGTTTTAGTATATCAAAATGGTGTATATGTGGAGAAATGTTCAGAGTGATGAGAACAAGATGGAGATAATAGAAAAGACTCTTTCTGAGAAGAGCAATAATCTCTTGTAAGTTTTACAGGTGGGTTTCTGGTCATAGGAGGAAAAGATTTTATTACACTAGCATAAAGAGAGACATCCATGATGGGGAAGATAAAGAGAGGAATTGGTCTTTTTAGAATAAGAGTGAGGAGTTGGATTGGTTTTTAAGGTCTTGAGAGGAAATTTGTAGCACCCCACTCCCGCAATGACCCGAACCCGACCTCAATGGTGATATCCGAGCCCGTCTCCCGCAAGGGTGGCATGCTAAAGCACTCAGTCACTCGAAAATCAGTACAATTTTTTTAAAAAAATCAATGACACATTTTGCGGAAATCATTACTCAAAGTGGGCCCACATTCATTTATAAACATTGTCACTTAACATAAAACCATCAACAGATTTTTTCAATAACCATTGGGCCTTTTCACAAATACAATACATTTGAGCCAATACAAAATACAAATTTATACAGAAAGATGCAAAATTTACAATTCAATACAAAATAAAGAAATGCAGACGCGAACTAATCCCGGCTTCTAACCTTCATTAGAATGCTGCATGCATACTCCTGTTGGCCTAATGAGGTATTCTTCTGATCCTGAAAATATTTACAAATTTTGGGTGAATTTTGCGAACTCAGTAAGTGACCAACATCGATGGCTCACTCAGTTACAAAACATATGATTCACATTCACAACATATCACATTTCACATTCAAATTCACACTTCACAACCAATACAGTTAATCATTCATATTATGCATACGTAATGCACATGAGACTCACTTTCCTTTTGTTACTTTATTATGACCGAGTGCCTGAACTATCCAATATAGGGCTAATTGATAACTATCTCATATAGGGCTCATTGATAACTGTTCCATGTAGGGCTCATTGAACGTTGAGCTTTAAGCTCTGATCGGTGGCTACTCTGGTTACAACTCCATTATGTTTCATGCATTCATGAAATAAAATGCATTACTCATATTTGCATGCTATTATTCAGTCATCATACTGTAGTCCAGCATTCAACATATAGTTGAGAATTCACACTTTCACTTGCATGCAATTACACATTCAAAGAATAATTAGCAATCACTTCAATACACTTAATTCATCTAATTCACATTCATATAAGCATTCAGTAGTCAATTTATACAAAATGAAACAAAGCAAACAATGAAACGAGACTATCTAGGTCTACACACAGTACGCTCCAGATTAACATATGCTTTCAAAGTCTGAAAATGCCTAAATGTGAACACTTGACCTAGTTGGCTTGCAAAACTCTAAGTCACAATTGTTTTTCCCCTTGTTCTTGGGTAGGATTCTCTTGGTTTCCTAAAACAAACCAAATCTCATTCAATAGGAATCCATTTAAAAACCCACAATGCAAAATCAAAAAAATTGATTATAGCATAGTTAAACCCAAACATTTTTCTAAACTTCATAAACAAGAATCCTTCCAAAAATCTAAAAATTCAAATGATCATACCTTGATTCTTCACCAAGTGAAGAGATCCTTAGCTCAAATGGAAGCTCTTTTCTTCCTCTTACTTTTTCTATCCTTGAACAACTTTAAAATCTCTCTTGAAGGCTGAGGAAATTAAAACCCTAGCTTGTTTTCCTTTCTTTCTCTCTTTGATTCTTTTTCATGCTTTCTCTCTCTAATTTCTTTTCTCATCCACTCATTTTGCTTCTCTAGAATCTTCTCATCATGTTTTCTCCTTTATTTATAAGCAAGACAACACTTTTCTCCCAATTATACCCTTAATGATTGAGAATTATCCCATTTGCCCTTCCATTTATGCCTTATGTCTTTTATACTTAAGTGTCTTGCCAATGGTACTCTTGAGCAATCTAACATAACACTTTCTTCCATAAAAATGTCCCCTATTGTCTTAAGTTTCTAATGCTGTCAAAATCATTCAATTTGGTTCAGTGATTTGAAAGGTATACTTCAAACATTTTTTGATTGCTCTTGTTCAAAACAGTATACTATACACAACTTTCATCTGGAATTTAAACATCTTAGAGACTGAATTAGATTCCAATTTCTTCATAACATTTGTAGTTCCATGTCTCTAGTTTACCAAAAATAAAAAATCATCTCAATTGTAGCTCTACCGATCCAGAAATCATCAAAATACTGAAGTATGTTCAGTGAAATAACGCCAGTTCATATTATTTAAAAACACACTCAATGTACCCGTCCAATGTTTTTCACTCAAACTTTCTTACTTTATTTCAGAAGACCATAATTTTTGGTGGAGATGAAAAGCAATGTCTCACAAATCCAATGGTTCAAGAATCAAGTCATTTGGAGTTCTAGTGAAGAAGTTATGGTCAAAAGAAGCAACCACGTTTATGACCTCAATCAAATTGAACCTATTTTGGCGCGATTTCCATAACTTTGACAAACGACGTCGAATTGATCTCGTTTTTTGAATATTGGAAATAGGACTTCGAGATATACAACTTTCATAAAGACCTCGAAGACAAATTCTATCCTCTGACTTTTGTATCATCTCACTTTGCTTCGTCTTACTTTGCTTCGTCTTACTTTTGCACTCTCTAGAACATCTCCATTTATAAAGATCATAACTTTTACCTCATATGTCCAAAATTTTTAAACTATATATCGTTGGAAACATAAAAGCAAGATCTACAACTCTCAAGAAGGCAACTTTGCCAAAATCTATCGAGATTAATTTAGAATTTCCCTTGAATTCAAAACACGAATTTTACATTCATCTCCCAATGTACTGCACCCAATTCCCAACTTCATGACAAATTTTGAGATATTTAGAGACAGAATTGAAATTCAATGTCTTCATAAGAAATGTATCCATACATTTCTAGTTTAATCCAAATTAAGAATCATCTCGTTTTGATAACTAGAGAAAAAGTTATGGCCAACAGACCGAAGCACACTCAGTGAATATTTTCCAAATCACTACCAATTTTGTTTCTAAATCTTTCCTTATCACAACTTATACTAAGATTACTCTTTCTACTCCCTCTACTTCTCATTTTCAATAAAATCACATTTAACAACAATTATACCCTGAAGTTGTTAATGAATGCATGTACCACTTTTTTTTATGTGCAAACATTCAACATGTATATGCATATATGCTAACATTATGTATGAGCAAGAAAATGCATTTCCTTAATCCCTACTTGAGCTCACATGTACTAAAATTTTGGGTCCTCATCTTTAATATGGGGACGGGATGTTACATATATTGAATTCAACAAGAATAAAGTTTAACACAATAATTCAAGAATAATCCCTTATATGAATTTAGAAATCCATAATCATGTTCAACATCCCATTAATCAAAATTAACATCTAAGACAATGAAAATATACGAAGAGGAAAAAATGGCTTTATGTCTTGATCTGTAAATTCTGGAAAAACTAGAGTCGATCTTAATGTCTCCACTTTGATTTGCTTATTTATGATGTACAACATACTTTTTGATATTTTTCTTTTCCTTAAATAATTCTTGAGTCTTTTAAGATTCCATTTAATTTGGTTCAAAAAATAGCCCTAAAATGTCAAGAATTTAATTTTTTTGCATGTTGGAAACACTGTATATGATCGTACATAGGATGAGATGTGCATCTTGTTCATGGTCTCTGTTATGATCGTGTATTATGCAACTACTTCATGTATGATCATTCATCTTCCTATTATTCAAGTTATTCTTCATCTTTTCTTCAATTATTCCTATTTTCACTCACTAACAAACACATTAAACAACCCTTGAAACATAATATTAAGATTAAATCCTTGCTTTAAAGCAATCAAACAATTAAAGCACATAAAAACACTAATAAGAACACAATCAAATACATGATTATCATCAAAGAAAACACTTAAAAGCACACTTAAAACTTTAGAATACGTACTATATTATACACCTATCATTTAGACGTGTATTTAGGTATTAAAATTGTTATTTATGTTTGTTCTCTACTTTAGAATGCTTGATCTTAAAGGAAGAGATGTAATAGAGGGTTAGAAATTTTGTTAATAAAATGAAACATATAAGTGGTTAATATAATATATGATCATGTTCTTCTAAATTGTGCATGCATATGAAATTACAAGGTTGATTGTGTAAATTTTAGAACAATATTGAATATGACTGGGTAAATTTACCCATCTTTCTTATAGTATACCTTAGTAAATACTAGTGACAATCCTATAAGGACTATAAGTACTAGTACTAACCATCTTTTTATATCTAATATAACAAAATGGATTATTGAATTAAAAAATGATTAACCAATAAAAAATTTTAATCTAAAATATCAAATTAAAGTAATAAACAAAAATGAAACAATCAATTTATAAATAAGATTTAGATGTAAAATCTCTTTAGAACATTTCCATGCTTAATCCAACATTATAAAGGAAAACTCAAACATTTCTTGAATGTCATGGTGGATGGTGTACTCACACCTCCCATGCAGTTACTGAAAGTTAAAGCTTTTGTGTGGTCCTTAGCTTAGTAGGGTTCTTTTGGAGCAAAAGACCTACATTTCCAATTGTGCAAGCCTAGGCCACTACTAAATGGAGCAAGAAGGGTCTCAAGAAGACCATACTAATGGAAGATGGGTCATTTTTATTCAAATTCAAATATGAAACCTGTTTGAATGAGATACTAGAGTAAGGTCCTTGGCATGTAGGAGGTCAACCGTGTTTATCAAGAAATGCAAACTATGTATAGATTGTGGTAAAGCAAACATTAATAACATTTCCATTTGGTTAATTTTCATAATGTTCCGCTTAAACTTTAGACCTTTGAGGGACTTAGCTTTCTAGTTAATTCTATAGGAAAGCCAATATGTATGGATACACAAACTGCAAGTATAAAGAGGATTTTTTCCCCTAAAATATGTGTTGAAATTAAGAAAGATGCAGAACTACTTGATAGCATTCCTATTTTGAATCTGGGAGAGATAAGGGAATTAGTAATAAGGGAAATGCCAGTCACTTACCCTTGAAAGTGAAATAATTCCAACAAAAAATGGATAATTGCAAGAAGAACTTTCAAAAAAATGGAGGATATGAAGAACTCATGGGTCAAATCTCTCAAGATGTTACTAATATCATTAGAGAAC
Source organism: Erythroxylum orinocense (assembly GCA_025531955.1). Classification (NCBI taxonomy): domain Eukaryota; kingdom Viridiplantae; phylum Streptophyta; class Magnoliopsida; order Malpighiales; family Erythroxylaceae; genus Erythroxylum; species Erythroxylum orinocense. Next base: position 11,491 of record JANZLX010174684.1, read on the forward strand.
AAACTCAGAGGAAGGATGTGTTGAATTTGTGACTGAAACATAAAAGGTGACAGGGGATCTCCATGTATTAGAATTCACCCTTAACCCATTCACACAAGCTCCCTCTCTTCATAAGGATACTGAAGACCTTAGGGATGAGTCAACTAAACATGTAGAGGTTACTATGGAAAAGGAAGAGGAGAATGAATTCACTAATAGCTCCATAAGGAGATCTGCTAGAAGGAAAGGAAAAGCCAATCAGAAAGGGGGTCCCTCTTAAGAAAACATGACAATTCTCATTTGGAATATTAGAGGCCTTAATGACCCTATTAAAAGGCAATCTGTCCAAGAGGTCATTAAGGAAAAGAAGCCTTGCTTTGTAAGACATATTAAAACTAAAATAAAATAGCCTAATGTCTAGGATTGCCTTAGGTTTTTAGGTGCTAAATAGAAAATCATCTCCAATATGACTTACCACTATAATGGAAGGATCATATGTGTTTACAACCCTAAAAAAGTGATAGTTCAAGTAACCTGGGAATCAGATCAAGCTCTACATTTGAAATTTTAGCTTCATGGATTGCAAGTCAAGTTTGAAATGACTATCATTTATGCATCAAACTTCTTGTTTTAGAGAGCCAAACTCTTGGAAGATATCAATGCCTTACATGCTAGAATTATAGATCCTTGGGTGTTAACTAGGGATTTTAATTGTATCTTATCCCCTCTAGAAGCTAAAGAAAGCAGAAATCAACAAGTAGGAACCTATAGAGAACTCATAGAATTGGTGCAAAAAGTTGGTTTAGTGGGTCTAGGTTACACCAGTCACTTTTTCATTTAGACCAACAAATATCAAGGAGATCTGATAATAAAAAAAATCTATATAGAGTATTGGTAAACCAATTCAAGCTCAAATGTTTCCCAAACTCTTATGCTCATTTTGGGGAAAACATTTGTTCAGGTCACTCTTGGATAGACATCCTAAGTTTTGTTCCTTTCAAAACATCATGATTTATTTCCAAGCTCCAAAGCACCTGATATTTCTTCAATCTCCAATGTGAGAGCCACAATATTATTATTAAAGTTCAATAAGATGCTCTCTATCTTGTATTGATATATGTTATGTAACATCCCACTCCCGAGTGACCCGAACCTGATATCGTTGGTGATATCTGAGTCTGTGCCCCGCGAGGGTGGCGTACTACATCAGTCGGTCAAAACTCAGTATAAAACATTTCTTCTCTCTTTTTTTTGTTAAAACATTCATTTATGCGAAATATACAGTAACAATCTGAGCCCACAGAAAAAGGAAACAATTTCGGTTATTACAGTCAGTCAACAATAATTACAATAGTCAATGTGTAAAAATAATAAAAACCACAATGGGTTCATTACAAAGCATTATTGTACAATGATTGCGAAATACAATTCGATAAGACACTAATGCAGACACGAACTGATCCCGACCTCTATCCTTCACTTGCCTACAGTAGACATA